>JADLZK010003429.1:0-62701 GCA_015847255.1 Hyparrhenia diplandra
TAGGTCAGATGATGGTAGGATCAATTACATTGCGCTTCCCCAAACTGCTAATATATGTTTCGGATGTGGCATTAGGGATCGGGCCGGGTGCTGATTTCCAGCGCTAACTCGAACAAAGAGAAGTTTCCAAACCAGCTATAAAATCGAGGTAGACTTTTTCGCGGTTGTGGAATCAAATGCCTCACCTTAGAAAACCTAAATTAGAACAAGTAGACTATCGAGAGTTTTTCTAAGAATCACTTGTCATAAGCCTCAAAGTAGCACTTGTTTACAAAGTGGAAATCTTGGAATTGCATCGAAAATTCGTTTCAACCTACGCATAAAACAAGAAGGGGAACGCACTAACGGTACATAGGAAGTTAGGTGGATAGGTTAGATGATGGTAGGATCAATTATATTATGCTTCCCCAACCATTAATATATGTTTTGGGATGTGGCATTAGGGATCGCTGGCGTTGATTTCAGCGAATCGAAACAAAGAGAAGTTTCCAATCCGCTATAAAATCGAGGTAGACTTTTTTCGCGGTTGTAGAATCAAATGCCTCACCCTAGAAAAACCTAAATTAGAACAAGTAGACTATCGTAGAGTTTTTCTAAGAATCACTTGTCATAGGCCTCAAAGTAGCACTTGTTTAGAGTGAAATCTTGAATTGCATCGAAAAACTCGCCTCGACCCACGCATCAAAACAAGAAGGGGAAACGCACTAACGTACATAGGAAGTAGGGGTGGTTAGGTTAGATGATGGTAGGATCAATTACATTGCGCTTCCCCAACCAAGTAATATTTGTTTCGATGTGGCATTAGGGGACCGCCGGGCACCGATTTCGCAGCGAACTCAAACAAAGAGAAGTTTTCAATCCCGCTTATAAAATCAAGGTAGACTTTTTCACGGTTGTGGAATCAAATACCTCACCGAAAACCTAAATTAGAACAAGTAGACTATCGAGTTTTTCTAAGAATCACTTGTCCTAGGCCGCAAAATAGTACTTGTTTAGAGTGAAATCTTGGAATTGCATCGAAAATCTCTATGTCGATTTACGCATCAAAACAAGAAGGGGAACAACACGTAATGGTACATAGGAAGTTAGGTGGATAGGTGTCTTCGGTTTATCGACGAAAAGTCTAGCAGGGTATGCCCGCTAGTAGATTGAGCGGTAGAGGTGCTTAGACGACTAATCCAGATGTTAAGCGTAATCCAGCGAAGGACAAAAACACACGGGTTTTACCTGTGTTCGGGCCGCCTTGATGGCGAAAACCCACGTCCCCGCTTAGATTGTATTGATTGATTGAGAATATTGTGTCCTCTGGGGGGATCCCCGCCACCTTATATAGTCCGGGGAGTGGTGGTTACAGTCGGATCCCGGCCCGACAAGATCTATCCCCGACGGTTACAATAGGAAAGTATGTAGTGATTACGATAGAGCTATACTAGGAAACTATCTTGGCGAATCAAGTTTAGGCCGTGATCTCCGATAATTGTGGTCTTCTAGCCGAGGGCTTCCTCACCGTCGTCCCTGGCCGGGCCCCAAAGGCCTAGCCCGGCGACCCGTGTGGGGATAGGGGTTTATCCCCCCCACGCCTAGTCCCCCGAGCACGCCGTATGCCGAGGTGAGAGAGTCTTTGACGCTTCAATCATCGGGAGGTGTTGTCGACCGCCTTCATACGGTGTCCACTGCACTAGTTAATCGCCGACCAGCCCGACAACCACTCCACCGCCCGCCCCGCCTTCCTCAGCTCCTCCTTTCCATTGCTTCCGACCGCCTTTTGTCTTGACGAGTCCGCCCGCTGGATGCCGGGTGCTCCAATGAAAAATCTTTTCTTTTCGTGAAGTGTTCCTATGTAGAGGGGTAAACACTTACAAAATGTAATCGAAGAAAATGAGCACGATTCACCGTAGGTGAAGTGTGCCCACTTAGTCCCCCGAGCCTAGAGTAGGTGAGTTTAACACGCATCGCTAGGGTCATCGAGAAAATTGAGCTATAGTCCCCGAAAATCGTAAAACCTAATCGGGCGCGATAGACCAAACTCCGTGATGGAGCCCATACCGAGTCCTCGAGTTAATCGTATGTCCGCCCTGGACGCGGATGCCAATGCACCATACACGGTCAAGGCACGCGATAGCACGGATCTCAATAGCCCGTTTTAAGGGAAAGTTGACGTAAAAACTGACAACCCAGATATCATGAATCTTCGCCGAGAAGATTGGGTCGCCGTGGTCCCAAAAAAAACTGAAGGCAACGATTTGGTCAATTAATATCCCGCATCGTAGGGGAACAAATCGACACGAGAATCGAGGGATAGAACGCTGGCGCGCCACAACGCGCACGCACTCCGCAAAGGGTAATGCCGCCCGCCGCACGCACTCAACCCCGTAAATGGGGAGGCGCTGGCCCGCAAAGACGCACTGCTACTCCCATGCATTAACCCTAGGGGCGGTCCGGCTATAAATACGGAGCCCACCACCTCCTCGCTTCATCCGCTTGACGCCCTTCTCCCTTCGTCGCAGCTTCTTCTCCCTCCCTCCTCGGCTGTGAAGAGAGCTAGGGTTTGCCGTCGCACCCACCGACCGAGCCGCAACCGATCGCAAGAGGTAAGTCCCTCACGCATCCATTGATCTCGCCACCTTTGACTCCCAATGTAATCGATTTGGATCTTGATTTGAGTGCCAGTCTATCAACACTGCTTCATTTTCTTTGAAATGTAGAACCTGAGGTTGGATGGATCGCGCGGCATGGGGGGTCGCCGTGGTCGCGCGAGCCTGCCTTTCCGCCGCGTGGAGCTGTTGGCGCGGACGCGATGGCGAGCCGCACCACCGCGACGGGGCGGATCCGGCCATCCGATGGGACCAGAGCGGACGCCGTTGTCCACCAACGACACACCCGTGAGCCGGTTGATGCCGGAGTTGCCCGAAGAGAGTCGCCGCCGGCCGGGAGGGTGCCTGAGGTGGTGGAGCCGCACCCCATGCCTCAAACCGACGAGGTGGTGGTGTTCGAGAGCCACTTCGGGCGCTGGATTTGGGATGCCGGCCGCACCTGCCTCTTGAGCCCTCACCTACTACGGGCCCAACTCTCGCCATCCGCCAAACGCCATCCTTGACATTGCCATCTTCATCACCCTCCTGCGTGAGTGCTTTCTGCATCCTCCCCAACCTCAACTTGTGGAGGTATTTTTTCTATGTCGGGTTGAAGGGGAACGGATCACGCCGGCCGGCGTGTATGTGAAGCTCCCGGCCACCGAAAGCAAAGCCGCTTCCCCCCACACCATCGCCATCAAACGTGGCACGCTGGTTCACGCGGTGGTTCTACTTGCCCCAATCATGTGTGCCGATCCCGGCCGATCCAACCCGTGCCCCTGTGAGGCGCTAAGCCGAACGAGGAGCCCCGGCCGCCGACATGCAGCGTGTGATGGAACCGTGGGCCTGATCGGAGACCGCATGTGGACGGCATCGACATTGCCCACACGCTCGCGGAGCACCGGATTCAGCCACTAAGCGGAGGGATCACCCGCTGCCAAGACACCGGCTGAACGATGTTAGCCGAGTCGGGCAGAAGCTTCGCCTCCTCGCCGACAAAGCGGAACCGGCATCCAAGATCCCGGGCTGACGGTTAACGCCACACCATTCGCCGCGGCAAAGCGCCCACGCTTCGTGTCAGAACCCGCCACGCTGGTGAGTGTAGTCGCAGTTATTATTGTGGAATTGCCGCTTGTTCTTGTACATTGTAATTGATCCTCCTTGCACGGGGTGATACTGCATCCACTAAGATGACACGCAGCCATATACCCGCCCGCCACGCGAAGAAGCCGCCGCCGCTCGCGTCCGCGCCCACCAAGAAACAACCGGTCCTCCCCGCAAAGAACAAGAGGGCCGTAAGGCGCGTGGTGGCTGAGGGTGGACGCATCCACCCAAGAAGCGCCCATTGGAGAGCCCATCGGTGCTGGAGTTTATCCCGAGGAAGGTGACGCAATACGCCTCCCTCGCCGTCACCAAGCTGAAGCTTGCACGCCGGAAGACAGACTTTCTCACGATGAGGATCTTGAAGCTTTTGTTCAATCGACCGCAGCTAGTATCCTTCAACAGCCAAGTCCCGAGTAAAAGCCGAGTCGACCGATTGGCGCCATGTTATGTGTGTAGCATTCTGAGGAGAGAGGACACCAACCGCGCCAACCGGTCCACCAAGTGCGCCAACCGGTCCACATGGTGGCGACGGCCGCCACGAAAGTGGGAGGAGGCCGCAGAGGTGGCAAAAACCAGAGGCCGTGTCCCCGCGGCCCGCGTCGCCAATGTGTAAGTATGCTTGTCCGATCGCGGGATCGCTCACATTGTCCGTGAGAACATGTCATGATGCCGTTGATACAAGGGACCTGCCACCGAGCCGCAGCTCGCCGATGCCGCGACGCCACGGGCAGTGGCGAGCTCGCCGCACCTGCAAGACAACCCCTCGATGCGCCCGGGCGTGAAGTGCCGGCGAAGACGCCCAAGCCGGGCAAGCGCCGCAGGGGTGACCGGGCACCAAGAGTCTACCGGGCGATGCCCCGCAGCCGGGCGCCAAGGCCGGAGGCCCCTCGGTCAATCGCCCCGAGTCCCCTCGACTATATCCAAGTCGAGGGCGAGGATCGAGATGGAGGAAGCCGACGGCTGGTACGAGGTCGCGAGGACCCAAGGCCCTGTAGAGCAAAGAATGGCCCGACGTGAGGAGGTGGATTTAACCGACACGCATAGCCCGGGCCAAGTGGAGGAAGGAGCGAGCCGCCCCGCGGTAAGTATTTGGTCACCCCATCCCCGCATTGATATTTTGCCGCTGAAAAGCCCGTGGATCGCATGCCGCTGTATAGCATATCCGAACGAAGAAATCCGGGCCGCTTATGGAGGAGCCGAGGAGAGCCAGAGGCCCTTCTTGAGGCCGTGACAGCGGGATGAGTTTCTCCCGTGAGCGCGACCACGCCAAGAGCGGGCGTGCTTCACGTACGAGGGACCGCCATACGGTGAACGGCGACGACGCCACAAGGCCAGGCGCAAGAGAGCGCGGCACCGCCGCCGAGCGAGGTCTCGAGATTGAGCGACTGCCGTGAGAACGCGAGGTCGCCGAGCTGCTAGGGAAGGCGCATCGCCGCACGGAGGCGAGCGCGGCGCAGCCTGGCCGCCGACCGCAAACGCCTTGAAGAGGAGCACACCGAGCTTGCCCCCAGAGCAAATAATCCACCATGATGCCTGCTCTAAATTCTCGGTACGTTACGAGTGCTCGAATAATTGATCCAAGATATCTCACAAGAAGTGTTGGTGATAAATGATTGATATGCCGTGTTACAATACCGCAGAGTATGAAGCGCCCTCGAGACCCTCGCAGCCGCAGCCTGTGATGGCTAACCACGGATGGATGAGCTGCAAAGGAGTTCGAACACTACCGCCGATCGTGATTCATGATGTTTTCTCGACCGAGGAATAATTACCGCCGAAAAATCATATAAACGGTTTTGGCCGATCTTACCATCTATGTAATGTCAGCCGGCGCGCGGCCCTCCGGGCCACTGATTCTCCGTGATCCGGAGGTCGATCGCGCCTGCGGAGGGGTCGACCAAAGTCTCCCCGCAAGGCGTCGGCCAACCGACGCCATTCATGGCTGCGCGGTTGGCGGCAATCCGAGAGGAAGCGCCGCCGACCGACGCCCGTAACGTGGAGCAACAGAGCGCCGTGCCGGGGCAAACTTCATGGAGTTCACCCGCCAGCTACCGCGACACTTGCCGACACGCCCGGGGCGGTGGCGCACTCCCATTATCCCGAGGTGCGCTGGTCCGCCCCGCCTAGGCTACGACTGGGACAACGGAGGCAGCCGCTTCTAAACCTCGCGCCAGAGGTCGACGAGGCGGCGACGCAACTTGCCGACGAGATGAACCCACCTTTGAACCGTCGAAGATAAAGTCCTCGGGTTTGCCCTGTGCATAATACTTGCTTCTTTGGCTGTAGCAAGAAACAATTAGGGTGAAAAACAGCTTAAAAACACGTATGAATTTAGCCGAGCCACACCCGGATGTGGGTGGCATTTAATAGCTAGTACTTTGTTTTTATTTCATAATCGCTTTAGCATGCATACTATTATGGTCGACGATAATATGTTATCATGTAGGTCGAAGTAAAAGATGTCACTTATGGTAGACGCCAATCCTAGCCTTAACGTACGCCTAAGATAGCCGCTAAAGATGGAGACGGATGCTCGTGCAAGCTATGGGGCTGCTCGACTACGCTAAGGAGTCACCCGCCGCCGCCGCCTATGGGAGTACACCACACATACCGCGAAACCACCAAGTACGTGGACGGCTCTAGGGGGTCCAAAGGACTTTAGAGTATGGTCGAAAGCATGGAAATAAATTGTGAAGTCTACCGAAAGAAAATATAACCATGTCAACGCATCAAATAAACTTTATTATCTTATGCGATAAATGTAAGGTAAAAGATGATACAAGCTGGCTTACGAGTCCCCAAGTTACGGAAAAATCATCGCGAGGTGCTCGATGTTCCGTGAGTTAGGATGTCGATATCCTCCATGGTCGCCAACCCGCAAGCTCCCTACGGTGACTTCCTTAACTTTGAAGGGGCCTCCCAATGAGATCCCGCCTTGTGAACACTCTTCGCTTCCTTCAAGGGCGATTAGGTCACCAACCGCAAAGGCTCTTCCCCCGCATTGCGATTGTAATATCGTCGAACGCCTTCGAGGTATTTAGCGCCCGCGTGCAACATTGCGTGGGTTTCCTCGAGCGACAAGCTCATCTTCCCGAGTGGCATTTGATACTTCTTCATTATAATTTCTACCCGGGAGACCGAAGGCGACATCCGCCGAGAGGACGGCTTCGGAACCAAACACCATGAAGTATGGAGATACGCCCGTGCCGCGCTAGGCCGGGCACGGAGTCCCTAGACCACTACCGGGCAGCTCTGAGCCATCGACTGGTATTTCCCGCCCCGTCGAAGAATCGCCCGCAATGCCTTCCGCAATGCCTCTAATATCATGCCATTTGCTCGCCGCCCTGCCCGCTGGCACGAGGGTGGGCTTACGCACACATATTTCACCCGAATGCCTTTGTTCGCAGAAATCCCAAAAGTGGCTACCGCTAAAGGTGCCGCCAAGATCCGTGATAATAGAATTTGGGATGCCGAAACGATGGATCACCCTCATCTAACATCTCGACGCCTTGTGTCGGGTTGGCATCGCATCAGCCGGAGGTACTCAATCCATTTGGAGAACTTGTCGACCATGACGAAAAATCCACTTGAAACCACCGAGCGCCTTGAAAGGCCCTATGGCGCCAAGTCCCCAAAGACGAAAGGCCATGCCGCCGCAGATAGTCCGGAGCTCATGTGCCGGGTATCGTGTGTTCGCTTTCGCCAAGAATTGACATTCCGCAATGGCGCATCGTGTTCTCAGACGCAAGCAAACCGCCGCCGCCAATAAAATCCTCGCGCGAAAGCCTTGCCGACCAAAGTACGAGAGGCAAAGCATGATTGGCGGCAGATCCCGCCATGGATTTCGCCGAGCGCCTTTATACCATCTTCCCCTGAGATGCACTTCAAGCAGACCCGGCCTCCCGCACTCTTCCGCATGAGGAAGCCATCGACTAAGACGTAATTTTTGCTTCACGATGAGGTGTTTCTTTGTTCGTTTCTATCTTCTGGGACGAGGGCTTCCCCGCAGATATTTGATTATCTGACCCGCCGCCTTCATCGACGGTGTTGATAATGTGGCGACAATGTGGTCGACCGTCTCAAGTGGAGCCCCCGCCAGATCACCGATGGTTGGTTTCCAAAGATCTTCGACGAAGACGCCGCCCGTATCTTTGCCCGAGAGGAACCGAGCTTGGAGAGTTCGTTTACGCTTGGTTGTAATCCCCAACCACGTGATCGAAACCGAGGCCAGAGAACTTGCCTTCCAATTTTCATATAGCTGCCATGTACGCATCCATCTTCTCACTCTTACAATCCCAATCTTTGTTGACTTGCTTGATTACCAACGCCGAGTCCCCAAATACCCGCCTCGCGAATCCCAAGCCGGACGGCGCTACGCGAGGCCATGAAGGGCTACCTCATATTCGGGGCATTGTTAGACGCCGGAAGTGGATCCCAGACATACCGAGCCGCATCCCCGTGAGGGCGATATGATGTAGACACCGCCCCCGCCCCATCGATGTTGAGCGAGCCGCCGGCACATCGTCTCGCAGCAGCTCGACCGGTGTCTTCGAGGGGTGTCTCCGATCCGCCCACCGCAGATGAAATCCGCCAATGCTTGCGACTTGATTGTACCCCTATTCTTGTACTGATAGTAAACAGTCGAGCTCGACGCCCCACTTACATATTCGCCCATTGGCATCCTTTGTTGCGCAAAGACGCCGCTCATCGGGTAATCCGATACCACCTGGATCGGGTGAAGGTCGGTAATGCCGTAATTTTCGACGAATCAAAATCGCATAGAGCAACTTTGAATATGCAAGTACCTTTGTTTGGAATCGCGGTACCCGCCGATGAAGTAGACCCGTCACCGATTCGGTATACGTGTTCTTCTCCGCGCGCCGACAACCGTGGCGCGCTAACTACCCGCTGGTCGCCGCGATGTAGAGCAAGATCTCCTCCTCATTTGGGGCCACCAACACCGGTGGTGTGGTAAGAAACTTTTGAAGCCGTTGAAGGCCTCTTGAGCCTCGTTGGTCCACCAAAGCTTCTCCCGCGCTGGCGAGTTTGAAGAAAGGGCGCCTTTTCACCGAGCCGCGCGACGAAACGACTCAAGGCCGCCATGCATCCGCCGCCCAAATCGACGCCTTTAACGCTTTGGGGCGGTTTCACGCATGATAGCGCTGATTTTTTTCCGGTTTGGCTCAATGCCTCGCCCGCTAACGATGTTGCCGAGCAAGCTGCGCGAGGGGACGCCAAAACACACTTTCCCGGTTTAGTTTCCACCGGTACTCGCTTAGTTTGGCAAACACCGCTTGTCGTCGCCAACCAGTGAAAGGGCGCTCGGGTCTTCACCACAACATCGCCGACATTTCCAAGCGAGGTCGGGATAAGGTTCCCTAAACAGCCCTATATAGCCCGCCGGTAGGTAGCTCCCGCGTTTTTAACCCGAACGACATGGTGTTGTAGCAAAGAGGGCGCCGAACGGAGTGATGAAGGAGGTCTTCTCCCGGTTCGACCGCGAGGGCAACTGATGATAGCCCGACAGCGCCTAGGAAACCGAGTAGTTCGCGAACCTACGGTGGAGTCGCACAACCCGATCGATACGCCGTAGACCGAAAGGGTCTTTAGGGCAAGCCCTATTGAGATCGGGTATAATCAACGCACATCCTCCATTCCCCGATTCTTCTTTTTACAAGGACCGATTAGCTATCCAAATGATGATACACTTCACTAATAAAAAAACCAGCCTAGGAGCCTAGTTACTTCGCTTTAATAGCACCTGATTTTACTTTATTAAAACGACGATTTTTCCGGATGATCGCCGGGCAAATGGGCTTGACACGTAGTCCTGCTCGATCCGCCCGAGGTACTCCCGCATGTCCACGGTTTCCACGCCGGTTGCTCATGTCTCTCCTCGTGAACCGGACGAGCGCCTTCCTATTTGGGGTCAAGGTTGACACCTATCTTGGTCGCCTTAGACGCTGCCCTCCTCCACCACCGGATATCTTTGGTTCGATGGCTTGGTGGTCTTTCGGCCCGCTCCTCCTGCATCTCGAGGTCGAGGGGTTCAGCTTGGCGCTCGATGACCTCCTCCCGTCGTGACGACCGGAGGATGAACTCCCGCTTGTCCGTGCCCTCCTTCGCAGACGTAGGCCATGTGTACGCTGGCTTTCGCACGTAGCGACCCCTTCTCCATGGGGATCTTGAGGATGAGGTAGCCGTGAAGTGGAACCGCCATAAGCCCGGTGAGTCCAGCCGCCTAATAATGGCGCGGGTAATGATGACTCAAAGTCAGCGGCGATGACGGTTCATGTATCGGATGCGATGATGCTTGGCGCTACCGAACCGCACATCGAGTGTGACCGCCCGAGAGGGACCGATGACTCCCGCGCAGGATTCCCAAAACGGGTGGTGGTGATGGCTTGAGGTCGCCCTTCGTGATGTCCGCAGCTTTCATCGAAGTTCCGCATCAAGATGTTGAGGGCACTCCTCCGCCGATGAGGACCTTCGAACCGGCAGACGTCCGGACACCGATCCAAGACGAGGGAATCGCCCGGTATGGGTTGTTGCACCACCGGTCGCCGCGCTGAAGGTTATGACCCGCCGAGAAAGTAGGCCATATTGATCCGTGACCCCCGCCAAGTCTTTGACAGACATTGTGGGCGGTGATCTTGCGATCCCGCCCCACCTCGCAACCGTAGTGGCCGCCCATGATCATGTGGATGACACCGCCTTCGCGGGGTAGCGTGCCTAGGACGGCCATCGCCCCGGGTCTTCTTCCCCGGGTTGTTGCGGCAACCTTGGGCGCTTTTCCGCCGCTCGCCGGTGATCTTGAGCTTTTACGCCGCTTTCATACCGGGCGCTAAAGTGCCGAACATTCCGCCGCACTATGATTCAGGTCCGGTGTCGGATACTTGCCGCCGCAAGAGCTTGATCGGCCCGCCGCTGAGCCGCTTTCTTGCCACCAGCTTTGACGTTATTGACGCCACCTCCTCGACGGTTCCGATCACGACGGCGCCGCGATAGTTGCCGCCATCTTTCTTCCCCGCGACTCACGCCGCGGGAGTCGCCGTGGCGGCGGTTATCGCGGGACGCCGTCGCGCCGCTTATCATCACGGGGGCATCACGCCGGGGAATACTTCGCGGGTAGAGTAGCCGTGAATCCTTATGGAAGACGATCGGCCTCATCTTGCCCGTGAACCCTATGCCACATCCGCAGTTTGGACATGGTTGTAATTTTGACTCGTGAAGCTTTTTCCGCAGCCTCCCGGCTGTGGGTGTTGCCGTTGGAGACAAGGCCCTTGGTGAATGCGCCAACGCACTCCTCGCCGGGTGATATCCGGATTGTCGCGCACTCGAGAAAACGGCGATGTACTCCCCGGAGTGGCTTGTTTATCTCCGTGTCGCATTTTGTGCCCGATTGCTTGCACGTGGACTTGTAGGTGCCGATGAAGATCTCCTTGACGCCGCCCACGCGCAGCCTTCCTTCCGGGAGGGCTGTGAGAGAGCCGATTGGCCACCCGGTCGAGGTGGGGAAGTAGTTCGCCATGACATCCTCCCCGCCTCCGCCGATCCGACGGCGCATCTCAGAATCATGACCTGTGCCCTGGATCTTGGTCTTCTGAGTACTTCGAGAGGGCGTTAGTGCCTTTGAAGCCCGTGAGGCCATCTGACCCAGCAATGAGATCCAGTGGTAGGGCCGATCATAGTGATCGGAGGTTCCCGCTTGATTCCCGTGACAAAGATGTTGTATTCCTCACGCCGCCGATCTCGCCCTCGCGAGCCCGCCGGGCTAGCGTGATGCGTAGCGCCGGCGCCTCGAGCCATGTCGATGGTGCTACGGAGGTCGGGGATGCCGGCTTCCATCCCGACGGACGCCGGTGGTTGACCACCCGCGCCACGGCCGGGCACCGCGCACTGCCCCTCGTTCGGATCAACGACCTTTCCCTGGCCGCAAGCTGCCCTCGCCGGGCAGCACCGAGGCGGGACCGCGCCGCCGCAAGTAACGACTGGTTCGCCTCTGGCATGGAGGATGCCCTTCGCTTTGGTTGACGTGACTCCGCGATGGCGCCACGGGATGACCGGGCGTGCCACGGCGAACCCGAGATCGGGCTGAGTCGGGCGCGGTGGCGACGCATTCAATAAACTCATCGATAGTAACGTCTCCCGCAGCGTGAGGGTCGCGCCGCGCGGATGTTCTCCGTGTCTTATGAACCGACACCGCCCACGCCCGTCGAATCGAGCTTGTAGATTCCGCGGCGAAGTCGGGCGCACAGCCGATGCCCCGCCGAGCTCGGGTACCGTGATCCCGCTCCGCCGGTCACCGACGTGCACGATCAAGGTTGCGCCGAGTCGAGCACGCGCTATTCTTCGCCCTCCAGGTGCCGAGTCGTTGTCGACGAAGACCCTCCGCCACGCATCTCCCGTGGAGCCGGCACTCCTTCGAACAAATGCGGAGTCGAGCCGATCTCCACCCATCGGGTCCCGGAGGATGGTAGTAGTGGCACCGATGAAGACAGGAGGAGTGCGGCCGGGCCATGGCCGGCCAGGCCCTCCTCCCCTAGGATCGGAGAGAGCTTGGCCATGCATGTGGTCGCAGTGTTGACCCGGGCGCCTTCATGGTACGCGCTGCCAATGAAGCTTCAGGGTCCAGACGGTCCTCCGACCGCTCCCGCAGTCTAGGCGCCGGGCTCCCCGTGGGGACGGCGAGAAGCGAGACAACCCGCCCTTCGGGGAGTAGCCGGACGACCGGCACCCCGGCCGGGGAAGAGCCCCTCGACCGCATCCGCTTCCTCCGGCGCGCCGCAGCCCATGTTGTGGTCGATGTTGTCCCCGGCGGCGTAAAGCGATGTAGCCGAAGTCAACCAAAGGGGGAAGACTCACCCATACCAATTGAGCCCGCCGGTCGCTTAAGTAGATTGTCGACGCCGCGGCACGAAAGCGTATGGCACGAACGGGGTGGGTGAGCCCGATCACCGAGCCGCCCCCCGCTTCCGCAGTTGAGCGGTGCCGCGTTATAGAAGGTGTGCCGACACGTATGGATCTCGAGTCGCCAAGTAGAGTTGTTGACGCCGAACGGGCGCCGAAAACGCCGCACGAAAGCGCCCCGAATCGATGTCCTCCATCTCCGTCGACCGCCATGGATTCGTGGAAGATCACCATCTTGTTAGCTATGGCGCCTTCGCGGCACACCCCTACCGGGCGCGCCAACCGCCGCTCGGGTTTATCGCGCTTATAGTCTAGCATGTGTGTATGCCCGGCCAGTAGATTGAGCTGAGAGGTGAGCTTAGACGACTAAACAAAACGTTGCGTAACGAGCGAAGGACAAACACACGCGTTTTACCTAGGTTCGCCGCTTTGATGGCGTAAAACCTACGCCCCGCTTAGATTGTATTGATTGATTGAGAATATCGTGGTCCCTTGGGGGATCCCTCGCCACCTTATATAGTCCGGGAGGGAGGTTAATGTGTCGGATCCGGCCCCGACAAGATCTATCCCGACGGGGTTACAATAGGAAAGTATGTAGTGATTAAGATAGGGCTATACTAGGAAACTATCTTGGCGACCAAGTTTAGGCCGTGGATCTCCGATAATTGGGCGGCCCTAGGGCCGAGGGCTTCAAATTGCCGTCCCGGGCCGCCCGAAAAGGCCTAGCCCGGCGCCCGTGAGGCTTATAGGGTTTATCCCCCACAATAGGTTAGATGATGGTAGGATCAATTACATTGCGCTCCCCAACCATTAAGATATGTTTCGATGTGGCATTAGGGACTGTTGAATCGATTTCAGCGCTGAACTCAAACAAGAAGTTTCCAACCGCTATGTAATCGAAGCTAGAGTTTTTCACGGCCAGGAATCAAACGATCACCCTAGAGAACCTAAGTTTGAACAAGTGGACCATTAGAGAGTTTTTCTAAGAATCACTTGGCATAGGCCTCAAAGTAGCACTTGTTTAGAGGAAATCTTGAATTGCATCGTAAAAATCTCCGTTCTGACCTATGTACCAAAAAAAGAAGGGGAACGGCACTAACGATACATAGGAAGTTAGGGGTGGATAGGTTAGATGATGGTAGGATCAATTACATTGCGCTCCCCAACCGTTATTATATGTTTCGATGTGGCATTAGGGATCGGCGGGCGCTGATTTCAGCGCCGAATCGAAACAAAGAGAAGTTTCCAATCCCGCTATAAAATCGAGGAAGACTTTTTCGCGGCTAGGAATCAAATGCCTCACCCTAGAAAACCTAAATTAGAACAAGTAGACTATCGTGAGAGTTTTTCTAAGAATCACTTGGCATAGGCCTCAAAGTAGCACTTGTTTATTGAAATCTTGAATTGCATCGAAAAATCCAGGGCCTCGACCTATGTACCGTAAAACAAGAAGGGAACGCACCTAATGGTACATAGGAAGTTACGGTGGATAGGTTAGATGATGGTAGGATCAATTATATTGCGTTCCCCAACCATTAATATATGTTTCGATGTGGCGTTAGGGACTCGCCGGTGCTGATTTCAGCGCTGAACCGAAACAAAGAGAAGTTTACAATCCGCTATATAAAATTGAGGTACACTTTTTTCGGTTGTGGAATCAAAATGCCTCACCCTAGGAAACCTAAATTAGAACAAGTAGACTATCGAGAGTTTTTCTAAGAATCACTTGTCATAGGCCTCAAAGTAGCACTTGTTTAGAGTGAAATCTTGGAATTGCATCAAAAATCTCTGTCTCGACCTACGCATCAAAACAAGATGGGGAACGCATGAACGTACATAGGAAGTTAGGGTGGATAGGTCGATGATGGTAGGATCAATTACATTGCGCTCCCCAACCGTTAATATATGTTTCGATGTGGCAAATTAGGGATCGCCTGGCGCTGATTTCAGCCAACTTGAAACAAAGAGAAGTTTCCAATCCCGCTATAAAATCGAGGTAGACTTTTTCGCGGTTGTGGAATCAAATGCCTCACCCTAGAAAAACCTAAATTAGAACAAGTAGACTATCGAGAGTTTTTCTAAGAATCACTTGTCATAGGCCTCAAAGTAGCACTTGTTTAAAGAGGAAATCTTGAATTGTATCTAAAATTGCTGCCTCGACCTACGCATCGAAAACAAGAAGGGGAATGGCACTTAACGGTACATAGGAAGTTACTGCGGGATAGGTTAGATGATGGTAGGATCAATTACATTATGCTTCCCCAACCGTTAATATATGTTTCGGATGTGGCACTAGGGATCGGCCGGGCGCTGATTTCAGCGCGAACTCGAAACAAAGAGAAGTTTCCAATCCGCTATAAAATCGAGGTAGACTTTTTCACGTGGGTTGTGGAATCAAATGCCTCACCCTAGAAAAAACCTAAATTAGAACAAGTAGACTATCGAGAGTTTTTCTAAGAATCACTTGTCATAGGCCTCAAAGTACCACTTGTTTAGAGTGAAATCTTGGAATTGCATCGAAAATTTGCCTCGACCTACGCATCAAACAAGAAGGGGAACAACATGAACCGTACATAGGAAGTTAGGTGGATAGGTTAGATGATGGTAGGATCAATTACATTGCGCTCCCCAACCATTAATATATGTTTTCGATGTGGCATTAGGGATCGGCCGGCGCTGATTTCAACGCTAACTTGAAACAAAGAGAAGTTTCCAATCCGCTATAAAATCGAGGTAGACTTTTTTCGCGGTTGTGGAATCAAATGCCTCACCCTAGAAAACCTAAATTAGAACAAGTAGACTATCATAGAGTTTTTCTAAGAATCACTTGGCATAGGCCTCAAAGTAGCACTTGTTTACAAAGTGAAATCTTGAATTGCATCAAAATTCTATCTCGACCGACGCATCAAAACAAGAAGGGGAACGCACGAATCGGTACATAGGAAGTTACGTGGGATAGGTTAGATGATGGTAGGATCAATTACATTGCGCTCCCCAACCGCTAATATATGTTTGGGATGTGGCATTAGGGATCGCCGGCGCTGATTTCAGCGAATAACTCAAAAACAAAAGAGAAGTTTCCAATCCGCTATAAAATCGAGGAAGACTTTTTCGCGGGTTGTGGAATCAAATGCCTCACCCTAGAAAACCTAAATTAGAACAAGTAGACTATCGAGAGTTTTTCTAAGAATCACTTGGCATAGGCCTCAAAGTAGCACTTGTTTAGAGTGAAATCTTGGAATTGCATCGAAAATCTATGTCTCGACCTACGCATCGAAAAACAAGAAGGGGAACGCATGAATGCATATAGGAAGTTACGTGGATAGGTTAGATGATGGTAGGATCAATTACATTGCGCTCCCCAACCATTAATATATGTTTTCGATGTGGCATTAGGGATCGCCGGCGTTGATTTCAGCCGCGAACCTGAAACAAAGAGAAGTTTCCAATCCGCTATATAAAATCAAGGTAGACTTTTTCGCGGTTGTGGAATCAAATGCCTCACCCTAGAAACCTAAATTAGAACAAGTAGACTATCGAGAGAGTTTTTCTAAGAATCACTTGTCATAGGCCTCAAAGTAGCACTTGTTTAGATTGAAATCTTGGAATTGCATCAAAAAATCTCGTTCTCGACCTACGCATCAAAACAAGAAGGGGAATGGCACAAACGGTACATAGGAAGTTACGTGGATAGGTTAGATGATGGTAGGATCAATTACATTTCGCTCCCCAACCGTAAATATATGTTTCGATGTGGCATTAGGGATCGCCGGGCGCCTGATTTCAGCGCCAACTTGAAACAAAGAGAAGTTTCCAACCGCTATAAAATCGAGGTAGACTTTTTCGGGTTGTGGAATCAAATGCCTCACCCTAGAAAACCTAAATTAGAACAAGTAGACTATCGAGAGTTTTTCTAAGAATCACTTGTCATAAGCCTCAAAGTAGCACTTGTTTAGAGTGAAATCTTGGAATTGCATCTAAAAATCGCCGGTTCACCTACGCATCGAAACAAGAAGGAATGGCACTAACGGTACATAGGAAGTTACTGCGGATAGGTTCGATGATGGTAGGATCAATTACATTGCGCTTCTCCAACCGTTAATATATGTTTTCGGGATGTGGCATTAGGGATACCGGGCGCCGATTTCAACAAACTTGAAACAAAGAGAAGTTTCCAATCCGCTATAAAATCGAGGTAGACTTTTCATGGTTGTGGAATCAAATGCCTCACCCCTAGAAAACCTAAATTAGAACAAGTAGACTATCGAGAGTTTTTCTAAGAATCACTTGTCATAGGCCTCAAAGTAGCACTTGTTTAGAGTGAAATCTTGGAATTGCATCAAAAATTCGCCTCGACCTACGCATCAAAACAAGAAGGGAACGGACAAACTAACGGTACATAGGAAGTTAGGGTGGATAGGTTAGATGATGGTAGGATCAATTACATTGGCGCTCCCCAACCGCTAATATATGTTTCGATGTGGCATTAGGGATCGGCTGGCGCCGATTTCAAATAAATCGAAACAAAGAGAAGTTTCCAATCCGCTATAAAATCGAGGAAGACTTTTTCGCTGGGTTGTGGAATCAAATGCCTCACCCTAGAAAACCTAAATTAGAACAAGTAGACTATCGAGAGTTTTTCTAAGAATCACTTGTCATAGGCCTCAAAGTAGCACTTGTTTAGAGTGAAATCTTTGAATTGCATCGAAAAATCTCTCGCTTTCAACCTACGCATCGAAACAAGAAGGGGAACCACACGAACGTACATAGGAAGTTACGGTGGATAGGTTAGATGATGGTAGGATCAATTACATTGCGCTCCCCAACCATTAATATATGTTTCGATGTGGCATTAGGGGATCCGCCGCTATAAAATCGAGGTAGACTTTTTCGCGTTGTGGAATCAAATGCCTCACCCTAGGAAACCAAAAAACAAAGAGAAGTTTTTCCAATCCTTGCTATAAAATCGCGGGTAGACGGAACACGATCAAAACAAGAACGGTAGACATAGGAAGTTACTGTGGATAGGTCAGATGATGGTAGGATCAATTACATTGCGCTCCCCAACCGCTAATATATGTTTCGATGTGGCATTAGGGATCGCCGGCGCCGATTTCAGCGCCGAACTTGAAACAAAGAGAAGTTTCCACCTAATCCCGCTATAAAATCGAGGTAGACTTTTTCGCGGTTGTGGAATCAAATGCCTCACCCTAGAAAACCTAAATTAGAACAAGTAGACTATCGTGAGAGTTTTTCTAAGAATCACTTGTCATAGGCCCCAAAGTAGCACTTGTTTAGAGTGAAATCTTGAATTGCATCGAAAAAATTGCCTCACCTACATATCGAAAAACAAGAAGGGGAATGGCACGAACGGTACATAGGAAGTTAGGGTGGATAGGTTAGATGATGGTAGGATCAATTACATTGCGCTCCCCAACCATTAATATATGTTTAGGGATGTGGCATTAGGGATCGGCTGGCGCCGATTTCAGCCGAAATCGAAACAAAGAGAAGTTTCCAATCCGCTATAAAATCGAGGAAGACTTTTTCTGGGTTGTGGAATCAAATGCCTCACCCTAGAAAACCTAAATTAGAACAAGTAGACTATCGTGAGAGTTTTTCTAAGAATCACTTGTCATAGGCCTCAAAGTAGCACTTGTTTAGAGTGAAATCTTGAATTGCATCGAAAAATCGCTGTCTCGACCTACGCATCGTAAAAACAAGAAGGGGAATGGCACGAACGGGTACATAGGAAGTTACTGGGTGGATAGGTTAGATGATGGTAGGATCAATTACATTGCGCTTCCCCAACCGCTAATATATGTTTTCGATGTGGCACTAGGGATCGGGCGCTGATTTCAGCGCCAACTGAAACAAAGAGAAGTTTCCAATCCGCTATAAAATCGAGGTAGACTTTTTCGCGGTTGTGGAATGAAATGCCTCACCCTAGAAAACCTAAATTAGAACAAGTAGACTATCGAGAGTTTTTCTAAGAATCACTTGTCATAGGCCTCAAAGTAGCACTTGTTTAGAGGAAATCTTGGAATTGCATCAAAAATTCGTTCTCAACCTACGCATCAAAACAAGAAGGGGCACGCGGCACTAACGGTACATAGGAAGTTAGGTGGATAGGTTAGATGATGGTAGGATCAATTACATTGCGCTTCCCAACCATTAATATATGTTTTGGGATGTGGCATTAGGGATCGCCGGCGTTGATTTCAAGAACTCGAAACAAAGAGAAGTTTCCAATCCGCTATAAAATCGAGGTAGACTTTTTTTTCGCTGTTGTGGAATCAAATGCCTCACCCTAGAAAACCTAAATTAGAACAAGTAGACTATCGTAGAGAGTTTTTCTAAGAATCACTTGTCATGAGATATTTGCTATTATGGGACTCCAACCATGGTGCTTTTGCTATAATAGGATTCCTAACATTTGCTTTGCTCTAATAACATCCAAACAATTACACTTTGCAAAACATGACATTTGGTCATTTTAATATCAAAATACATCTCTAATACTTGTATTTTGGTCTAAATAGACGTTTTTGCCCTCAGTGTGGCATTAAGCCATTCATGCCTGGCCCCTGTTTCGGCCAACTTGAAACAAAAAGATGGCTGCCCCGCCATCGGCTATAAAATCGAGGCAGCTCTAGTTTACTAGTGACCCTACCATTCTCAACTAAAAACCTCAATCCAATCTCTCGCTCAGAGGATATTAGAAAATACTAGTACAGCCAAATACTAGTTTTTTTAGCCAAATACTTGGCCTGACCATGCTATTATTCCATTATCTAGTACAGCCAAATACTAGTTTTTGAAGTGGCGCATACACGCATCTGTCCACTTCAAGAATGGGAAGATTATACTCGATTCTTGGAACCACAACAATATAGGGAAGCAATGACTTTACTAGGGCAGCTGCTTCATCACCCGTGCCATCGACGCCCATTGTTGGACCACCAACGGAGGATCGAGGAAAATCGTGCAACCACGCCCAGCACATCTCTTCATCGCTCGCAGGTGGCTGGAATCAAATGCCGCCATGGATAGAGATCTAAATTAGAACAAGTAGACTATGGGGAGAGGGAAGAACGACTTGGGAGAGGGAAGGACAAGTTTAGAGTGAAATCTTGAATTGCATCAAAATCGGCGAGATGAAACGATAGTTTTAAGAAGGGAGATGAAACGGTACATTCAAGTTACGTGGGAAGGTCAGATGAGGGCAATACAGGTATTTTGAAAAATACATGTATTTTATATTATCAAATGAATTAAAATGATCAAAATGTCATGTTTTGAAACAAAGAGCAATTGTTTCGCCATAAAATCGTGTCATTTGAGCAAAAACAATTGTTAGAAATCCTATTATAGCAAAGCACTATGTTTGGAGTCCCATAATAGCAAATATCTTGTTGTCATAGGCCTCAAAGTAGCACTTGTTTAGAGTGAAATCTTGAATTTGCATCAAAACCTTCGTCTCGACCTACGCATCAAACAAGAAGGGGAACGCACCTAACCGCATATAGGAAATTAGGGTCGATAGGTTAGATGATGGTAGGATCAATTACATTGCGCTCCCAACCGCTAATATATGTTTCGAGATGTGGCATTAGGGATCGCTGGCTCGATTTCGTGAGCGAACTCGAAACAAAGAGAAGTTTTCAATCCGTTATAAAATCAAGGTAGACTTTTTCGGGCAGGGAATCAAATGCCTCACCCTAGAAAACCTAAATTAGAACAAGTAGACTATCAAAGTTTTTCTAAGAATCACTTGTCCTAGGCCGCAAAATAGTACTTGTTTAGAGGAAATCTTGAATTGCATCGAAAAATCTCTATATGTCGACGCACGCATTAAAAACAAGAAGGGGAACAAAAGACGAACGGTACATAGGAAGTTAGGTGGATAGGTTAGATGATGGTAGGATCAATTACATTGCGCTCCCCCAACCATTAAGATATGTTTTCGATGTGGCATTAGGGGATCGCTGGGCATGATTTCGGGGCCGCGAACTGAAAAAAGAGAAGTTTCCAACCGCTATATAAAATCGAAGGAAGAGTTTTTCTACGGTTGTGGAATCAAATGCATCACCCTAGAGAACCTAAGTTTGAAGAAGTAGACCATTAGAGAGTTTTTCTAAGAATCACATGGCATAGGCCTCAAAGTAGCACTTGTTTAGAGGAAATCTTGGAATTGCATCGAAAAATCTCTCCTCACCTACGTACCAAAAAGAAGGGGAACGCAACGAATGATACATAGGAAGTTAGGTGGATAGGTTAGATGATGGTAGGATCAATTACATTACGCACCCCAACCATTAATATATGTTTCGGATGTGGCATTAGGGATGTTATGATTTCAGCTTCTAACTCGGAAAACAAAGAGAAGTTTCCAATCCGCTATAAAATCGAGGTAGACTTTTTCGCAGTTGTGGAATCAAATGCCTCACCCTAGAAAAACCTAAATTAGAACAAGTAGACTATCGTGAGAGTTTTTCTAAGAATCACTTGTCATAGGCCTCAAAGTAGCACTTGTTTAGAGTGAAATCTTGGAATTGCATCAAAAATCTTCGTCTCACCTACGCATCAAAACAAGAAGGGGAACGGCACGAACGGTACATAGGAAGTTACGGTGATAGGTTAGATGATGGTAGGATCAATTACATTGTGTTCCCCAACCATTAATATATGTTTCGGGATGTGGCATTAGGGATCTGCTGGCATTGATTTCAGCGCGAACTGAAGCAAAGAGAAGTTTCCAATCCGCTATAAAATTGAGGTAGACTTTTTCGCGGTTGTGGAATCAAATGCCTCACCCTAGAAAACCTAAATTAGAACAAGTAGACTATCGAGAGTTTTTCTAAGAATCACTTGTAATAGGCCTCAAAGTAGCACTTGTTTAGAGGGAAATCTTGAATTGCATCGAAAATTCGTTTCGACCTACGCATCGAAACAAGAAGGGGAACGGCTAATCGAACGGTACATAGGAAGTTAGGTGGATAGGTTAGATGATGGTAGGATCAATTACATTGCGCTCCCCAACCATTAATATATGTTTTGGGATGTGGCATTAGGGATCGGCTGGCACAGATTTCAGCCGCGAATCGAAGCAAAGAGAAGTTTCCAATCCGCTATAAAATTGAGGTAGACTTTTTTCGCCAGGGAATCAAATGCCTCACCCTAGAAAACCTAAATTAGAACAAGTAGACTATCGAGAGTGTTTTTCTAAGAATCACTTGTCATAGGCCTCAAAGTAGCACTTGTTTAGAGGGAAATCTTGAATTGCATCGAAAATTGTTTCCACCTACGCATCGAAACAAGAAGGGGAACGGTATTTAACGGTACATAGGAAGTTAGGTGGTTAGGTTAGATGATGGTAGGATCAATTACATTGCGCTCCCCAACCATTAATATATGTTTCGATGTGGCATTAGGGATCGCGGGCGCCGATTTCAGCGAACTCGAAACAAAGAGAAGTTTCCAATCCGCTATAAAATCAAGGTAGACTTTTTCACGGTTGTGGAATCAAATACCTCACCCTAGAAAACCTAAATTAGAACAAGTAGACTATCGAGTTTTTCTAAGAATCACTTGTCCTAGGCTGCAAAAAATAGTACTTGTTTAGAGTGAAATCTTGAATTGCATCGAAAAATCTCTATGTCGACGCACGCATCTAAAACAAGATGGGGAACAACACGAGTGGTACATAGGAAGTTAGGTGATAGGTGTCGCCGGTTTATCGACGATAGTCTAGCGTGGGTATGCCCGCTAGTAGATTGAGCGTAGAGGTGCGCTTAGACGACTAACCAGACGTTAAGCGTAACGAGCGAAGGACAAAACACACGGGTTTTACCTGTGTTCGCCGCCTTGATGGCGTAAAACCCACGCCCCGCTTAGATTGTATTGATTGATTGAGAATATCGTGTCCTCGGGGGATCCCCGCCACCTTATGTAGTCCTGGGGAGCAGTGGTTACAGGTCGGATCCGGTCCGACAAGATCTATCCCCGATCGGTTACAATAGGAAAGTATGTAGTGATTACGATAGAGCTATACTAGGAAACTATCTTGGCGACCAAGTTTAGGCCGTGATCTCCGATAATTGCGGTCTTCTAGCCGAGGGCTTCGGGCCCTGGCCGTCCCGGGCCGGCCCGAAAGGCCCAGCCCGGCGACCCGTGAGGGGATAGGGTTTATCCCCCCCACAGCCTAGTCCCCTCGAGCACACCGTGATGCTGTAGGTGAGAGAGTCTTTGACGCTTTCAATCATCGGAGGTGTTGTCGACTAGTCTTCACGGTGTCGACCAGACTAGTTAATCGCCGACTAGCCTGGGACAACTCTCCACCAGCCGCCTGCGTTCCTGTAGCTCCTTTCCATTGCTTCTGACCAGTCTTTGTCTTGACGAGTCCGCCTGCTGGATGCTGGGTGCTCCAATGAAAAAAAATCTTTTTCTTTCTGGTGAAGTGTTCCCATGTAGAGGGGTAAACACTTAAAAATGTAACGAAGAAAATGAGCACGATTCACCGTAGGTGAAGTGTGCCCACTTAGTCCCCGAGCCTAGGAGTAGGTGAGTTTAACACGTACTGCTAGGGTCATCAGAGAAAATTGAGCTATAGTCCCCGAGTAATCGGAAACCTAACTAGCGCATAGACCAAACTCCAGGATGGAGCCCATACTCGGAGTCCCCAAGCACTGTATGTCTGCCCGGACGTGGGATGCCAATGCACCATACACGGGTCAAGGTACGCATAGCACGGATCTCAATAGCCCGGGTTTTAAGGGAAAGTTGGACAGAAAATCTGGACAACCCAGGATATCGATGAATCTTCGTCGAAAAGATTGGGCTGCTCGTGTCCCAAAAAATCTGGAAGGCAACGTATTTGGTCAATTAATATCCCAGATCGTGTAGGGGAACAAATCGACGCGAGAATCGAGGGGATAGGACGCGTGGCAGCGCTACAACGCGCACGCACCCAGAAAGGGTAATGATGGCAACTGACACCGCCGCTTGCCGCACGCACTCAACCCAAGAAATGGGGAGGCACGGGCCCGCAGCGCGCACGGTTACCCATGCATTAACCCTAGGGGCGGTCCGGCTATAATACGGAGCCCACCACCTCCTCGTCTCATCCGCTTGGACGCCCCTTTGTCTTCGCAAGCTTCTTCTTCTCCCTCCTGCTACAGGAAGCAGCAGCTAGGGTTTGCCGTCGCGCCGCCGGACTGAGCCGCAACCGATCGCAAGAGGTAAGTCCCTCACAGATCCATTGATCCGCCACCTTTGACTCCCAATGTAATCGATTTGGATCTCGATTTGAGTGTTCTCGAAGTCCATCGACATTGTTCATTTTCTTGAAATGTAGAACCGGTTGAGGTTGGATGGATCGCCGCGCACATGGGGGGGCCGCCGTGGTCGCGGCGAGGTGTCGCCGGGTCGCGGGGGAGCCGGTCGGCGGACGCGGTGGAGCGCCGGCGCGAGACGCCGATGGCGAGCCTGTACCACTCGCGACGGCGGATCCGGTCGTCCGGATGGACAGAGTGGACAGCGCCGTTGTCCACCAACGACACCGTCCAGAGCTATTTGATGCCGGAGTCTTGCCGGAGAGAGTCGTCGCCGGCCGGAGGGTGCCGGAGGTGGTGGAGCCGCACTCCCATCCCTCAAACCGACGAGGTGGTGGTGTTCGAGAGCCACTCTCGGCGCGGATTTGGGATGCCGGCGCACCCGCTCCTCTTGAGCTCCTCGCCTACTACGGGCTCCAACTCGCGATCCGGGCCGCCGAACGCCATCCTCGACATTGCCATCTTCATCACCCGTGAGTGCTTTTCGGTATCCTCCCCAACCTCAACTTGTGGAGGTATTTTTTCTATGTCGGATTGAAGGGGGAGTCGGGATCACGCTGTCGGGCGCGCATGTATGTGAAGCCCGGGGCCACCGAGCAGCCGCTTCCCCGCCCACACCGCCGCCATCAAACGTGGCACGCCTGGTTCACGCGGTGGTTCTACTTGCCCCAATCGGAGGTGCCGATCCCGCCGATCCAACCCGCGCCCCGTGTGGCGGCGCTGCCGAACGAGGAGCCCCGGTCGCCGACATGCAGCGGTGATGGAACTGGTGGGCCCGACGGAGACCCGCATGTGGACAAAGATCGACATTGCCCACATGTTCGTGGAGCACCGATTCAGCCACTAAGCGTGAGGGATCACCCCGGTTTCGCGCGACACCGGGCTGAACGATGGTACTCGGGAGTCGGCAGAGTTTCGCCATCCGCCGATGCGCGGAACCGGTATCCAAGATCCCGCCGATGGCCGAACGCCACACGATCCGCCGCGGCAAAGGCCCACGCTCGCGGTCGGAACCCGCCACCGCTGGTGAGTGTAGTCGTGTTATTATTGTGGAATTGCTGCTTGTTCTTGTATATTGTAATTGATCCTCCTTGCACCGGGTGATACAGATCCATGGCATGACACGCAGCCGATACTTCCGCCGCCACCCGAAGAAGCCGCCGCCGCCGCCTCGTGCCCGTGCCCGCCAAGACGCAGCTGGTCCTCCCCTTGCAGCACCAAGAGGGCCAGAAGGCAGGGTGGCGGAGGGTGGACGATCCGCCGCAAGCGCCATTGAGAGCCCATCGGGTGCTGGAGTTTATCCGAGGAAGGTGACGGTAATGCGTCGCCTTCGCCCGTCACCAAGCTGAAGCTTGCCCGGAAGACGACGACTTTCTTTGCCGATGAGGATCTTGAAGCTTTTGTTCAATCGACCGCAGCTTGTAAGTATCCGTCAACAGTTCAAGTCCCCGAGTAAAGCTCGAAGATCGACCGATTGGCGCCATGTTATGTGCAGCACTCGAGGAGAGAGGACACCAACCACGCCAACCGGTCCACCAAGTGCGCCCAACCGGTCCACATGGTGGCGTATCGGGCGCCACGGAGTGGAGGAGGCCATAGCGGTGGCAGCTCGGGAGGCCGCGGTCCGCGGTCCCGCGCTTCGCCAATGTGTAAGTATGCTTGTCGCCGATCGTGATCATTCACATTGTCCGTGTGTGAGAACATGTAAATGATGCCGTTGGATACGTGGGACCCGCCACGAAGCTCGGGCGCAGCAGCCCGCCGCCGCGACGCCCAACGGCAGTGGCGAGCTCGCCGCACCAAGACAACCTCAGGATGCGCCCGGGCGTGAAGTGCCGGCGGAAGACGCCCAGCGCCGGTTGCGCCGCAAGGTGACCGGGCACCAAGAGTCGGCCGGCGATGCCCTGCAGCCACGGCGCCAAGGCCGCAGGCTGCCCCCTTGGTCAATCGCCCGAGTCCCCTCCGACTATATCCAAGTCGAGGGCGAGGATCAGGAGATGGAGGAAGCCGATGGTTGGTACGAGGTCGCGGAGGACCCGGTGCCCCTGTAGAGCAAAGAAGGGCCCGATGTGGAGGAGGTGGACGAACCGACACGCATAGCCCGCCAAGTGGCGGAAGGAGCGAGCCACCAAGCGGGTAAGTATTTGGTCACCCCATCCCGCATTGATATTTTGCCGCGTAAAGCCCGCGGATCGCATGCCGCTGTATAGCATATCCGAACGAAGAAATCCGCCGCTTATGAGAGGAGCCGGAGGAGAGCCAGGAGGCCCTTCTTGAGGCCGACAGCGCGGGATGAGTCTCCCGTGAGCGCGACCACCCGCCGAAGAGCGGCGTGCTCACGGCCGAGAGGGACCGCCCCTGGCTGGCAAACGGCGACGCCCGGGCCGCGCCCGCCAGGTGTAGCAGAGAGGGCGGCCCCGCCGCCGAGCGCGAGGTTCCCGAGATCGAGCGACTTCGCGTAGAACGTGAGGTCGCCGAGTTGCTAGGAAGGCGACCGCCGGGCGCCGAGGCGAGCGCGCGCGCACCGCCGCCGACCGCAAACGCTCTTGAAGAGGAGTGCACCGAGCTTGCAGCCCAGAGCAGCGAACGCGCCATGATGCCTGCATCCAAATTACCGGTGACGATTACGAGTGCTCGAATAATTGATCTCAAGATATCTCACAAGAAGTGTTAGTGATAAAATGATTGATATGCCGGTGTTACAATACCGCAGTATGAAGCGTCCGTCGAGACCCGCAGTACGGGCAGCTTGTGATGGCGAACCGATGGATGGATGAGCTGCACGAGGAGTTTCGAACACTACCGCCGATCGTGACGGTATGTTTTCTCGACCGAGGAATATTACCGCTCGAAAAAAATCATATAAACGGTTTTACGATCTTACCATCTATGTATTGTCAGCCGGGCGTGCGGCTCCGCCACGTGACTCGTGATCCGGAGGTCGATCGCGCCTCGCGGAGGGGTCGTACTCAAAAGTCTCCCCGCAAGGCATCGGGCCAATAACCGACGCCATTCATGGCTATGCGGTTGGCGGGCCAATCCGAGGAAGAGCCGCCGACCGACGCCCGTAACGTGGAGCAGCGTAGCGCGGGCGGCCCGGGCAAACTTCATGGAGTTCACCCGCCAGTTACCGCGACATGGCTCGACACGCCGGCGGTGGCGCACCCCATTATCCCGAGGTGCAGTTTCAGCCGGCCCGCCCTAGGCTACGCACGGGACAACGGAGGCCGCCGCTTCTAAACTTGCGCCAGGAGGTCGACGAGGCGGCGACGCAATCTTGCCGACGAGATGAACCCACTCCTTTGAACTGTCGAAGATAAAGTCCTCGGGTGAAGTTGCCCTGTGCATAATACTTTGCTTCTTTGGCCGTAGCAAGAAACAGCTTAGGTGAAAAACAGTTAAAAACACGTATGATTTAGCCGAGCCACGCCCGGATGTGGGTGGCATTTTAATAGCTAGTACTTTGTTTTTATTTCATAATCATTTTAGCATGCATACGATTATGGTCGACGATAATATGTTATCATGTAGGTCATAGCGTAAAAGATGTCACTTATGGTAGACGCCAATCCTAGCCTTAACGTGCCCAGATAGCCGCAAAGATGGAGACGTGATGCTCGTGCAAGCTATGGGGCTGTTCGACCACTTTTAAGGAGTCACCCCGCCGCCGGGCCTATGCGGGGAGTACACCAGCCACACATATCATCGCGAAACGACAAGCACAGGGATCGGCTCTAAGGGGTCCAAAGTGACTTTAGAGTATGGTCGAGCATGGAAATAAATTGTGAAGTCGGCTGAAAAGAAAATATAACCATGTCAACGTACTCAAATAAACTTTATTATCTTATGCGATAACGTAGGTAAAAGATGATACAAGCTGGCTTACAGAGTCCCCGAAGTTATGGAAAAAATCGCCGCAGGTGCTCGATGTTCCAGGAGTTAGGGATGTCGATATCCTCCATGGTCGCCAACCGCAAGCTCCCCGCCCGTGACTTCCTTAAATTTGAAGGGGCCCTCCCAATGAGATCCCAGCTTGTGAACACTCTTTCTCGCTTCCTTCGAAGGACTAGGTCACCAACCGCAAAGGCTCTTCCTCGCACATTGCGATTGTAATATCGTCGAACGCCTTCGAGGTATTTAGCGCTCGCGTGCAACATTGCGTGGGTTTCCTCGAGCGCGACAAGCTTCATCTTCCCGAGTGGCATTTGATACTTCTTCATTATAATTTCTACCCGGGAGAACGAAGGATATATATCCGGAGGACCGCATCGAACCAAACACCATGAAGTATGGAGATACGCCGTGTCGCCGCGGCTAGGGTCGGGCACGAGTCCCCTAGACCACCTACCGGCAGCTTTGAGCCATCACCAGGTATTTCCGGCCTGGTCAAAAGAGTCGCCCGCAATGCCTTCCGCAATGCCTCTAATATCATGCCATTTGCTCGCCGCCCGCCCGCTGGCACGAGGGTGGGCGATGCACACATATTTCACCCGAATGCCTTTGTCTCCGCAGAAATCCCAAAAGTGGCTACCGTAAAGGTGCCGCCAAGATCCGTGATAATAGAATTTGGGATGCCAAACGATGGATCACCTCATCTAACATCTTGACGGCCTTGTGCTGGTTGGCATCGACCAGCGGGAGGTACTCAATCCATTTGGAGAACTTGTCGACCATGACGAAAAATCCACTTGAAACCACCGGGAGCTGCCTTGAAAGGCCCTATGGCGCCAAGTCCCCAAGACGAAAGGCCATGTCGCCGGATAGTCCGAGCTCATGTGCCGGTACGTGTTCGCTTTCGCGAAGAATTGACAATTCGTGCAATGGCGCACTGTGTGTTCCCGCATGGCAACCGTTGTCGCCCAATAAAATCCCACGCCGAAAGCCTTGCCGACCAAAGTACGAGGCAAGATGATTGCCGCAGATCCCGCCATGGATTTCGGCCGAGCGCCTTTATACCATCTTCCTGAGATGCACTTCGCAAGACCCGGTCTCCCCACTCTTCCGCATGAGGAAGCCATCGACTAAGACATAATTCTTGTTTCGCACGGATGAGGCGCTCTTGCTCTGTTCTATCTTCGATGAGGGCTTCCTCGCAGATATTTGATTATCTGACCCGCCGCCTTCATCGACGGTGTTGATAATGTGGCGACAATGTGGTCGGCCGTCCCAAGTGGAGCCCCTGAGGATCACCGATGGTTGGTTTCCAAAGATCTTCGACGAAGACGCCCGCCGTATCTTTGCCCGAGAGGAACCGAGCTTGAGAGTTCGTCGGTGGCTTGGTTGTAATCCCGAACCACGTGATCGAAACTGAGGCCGTAGAACTTGCCTTCCAATTTTCGTATAGCTGCCATGCACGCATCCATCTTCTCACTCTGCAATCCCAATCTTTGTTGACTTGCTTGATTACCAACGCCGAGTCCCCAAATACCTACAGCCCGCGAATCCCAAGCCGGACGGCGATACGGAGGCCATGAAGGGCTGCCTCATATTCGGCGGCATTGTTAGACGCCGGAAGTGGATCCGCAGACATACCGAGCGTATCCCCGAGGGCGATATGATGTAGACACCGGCCCCAGCCCCATCGATGTTGAGCGAGCCGCCGGCATATCGTCCCAGCTCTCGACCGGGTGTCTTCGAGGGGAGTCTCCAGATCCGGCCCACTCGCAGATGAAATCCCGCCAATGCTTGCGACTTGATTGTACTCGTTTTGTACTCGATAGTAAACAGGCTGAGCTCGACGCCCACTACATATTCCGCCCATTGGCATCCTTGTTGTGCAAGACGCCGCCCATCGGGTAATCCGATACCACGGTGATCGGGTGAAGGTCAAAGTAATGTCGTAATTTTTGGGACGTAATCAAAATCGCATAGAGCAACTTTTGAATATGCAAGTACCTTTGTTTGGAATCGTTAAGTACCTCGCCGATGAAGTAGACCCGCCGCCGGACTGGGTATACGTGCCCTTCCTCCGCGCGCGCCGACAACCAGTGCAAGTGCTAACTACCCGGTTGGTCGCTGCGATGTAGAGCAAGATCTCCTCCTCGCCATTTGGGGCCACCAACACCGGTGGTGTGGTAAGAAACTTCTTGAAGCCGCGTTGAAGGCCCTTGAGCCTCGTTGGTCCACCCGAAAGCTTCCTACGCCAAGGAGTTTGAAGAAAGGCAGTCCCTTTTCACCGAAGCCGCGGCGACGAAACGACTCAAGGCCGCCATGCATCCAACCGCCTTCCGGACGCCTTTAACGCTTTGGGGCGGTTTCACACGCATGATAGCGCTGATTTTTTCCGGGTTTGGCTCAATGCCCTCGCCGCTAACGATGTTGCCGAGCAAGTTGCCGGAGGGGACGCCAAAAACACACTTTCCGGGTTTAGTTTCCACCGGTACTGCTTAGTTTGGCAAACACCTTGTCGGGGTCAACCGTGGAAAGGGCGTTCTCGGGTCTGCCACCACAACATCGCCGACATAAGCCTGAGCGAGGTCGGGGATAAGGTTCCCTAAACAGCCCTATATAGCCCGGCCGGTAGTAGCTCCGGTGTTTTTAACCCGAACGACATGGTGTTGTAACAAGAGGGTGCCGAACGGAGTGATGAAGGAGGTCTTCTCCCTGGTCCGACCGCGAGGGCACCGATGATAGCCCGAATAGCGTCCCAGAAACCGAGAAGTTCACAACCCGCAGTGGAGTCGACAACCCGATCGATACGCGGTAGACCGAAAGGGTCTTTAGGGCAAGCCCTATTGAGATCTGGGCAGATAATCAACGCACATCCTCCATTCCCGATTCTTCTTTTTACAAGGACCGGATTAGCTATCCAAATCGGGATGATACACTTCACGAATAAAAACCAGCAGCTAGGAGCCTAGTTACTTCTTCTTTAATAGCAGCTGATTTTACTTTATTAAAAACGCGATTTTTTCTGGATGATCGGCCGGGCACCGGGCTTGACACGTAGTCGGTGTGCTCGATCCGCCCGAGGTACTCCCGGCATGTCCGCGGTTTCCACGCCGAAGATGCTCACGCGTTTCTCCCTCGTGAACCGGACGAGCGCTGCCTTCCTATTTGGGGTCAAGGTTGACGCCTATCTTGGTCGCCTTAGACGCGTCGCCCCTCCACCACCTGGATATCTTTGGTTTCCGATGGCTTGGTGGTCTTCTTCGTCCCGCTCCTCCCGGGTATCTCGAGGTCGAGGGGTTCAGCTTCTTGGCGTTCGATGACCTCCCTCCCCGTCGTATCGACCCGGAGGATGAACTCCCCGCTGTCCAGCCCTCCTTCTCGCAGACGTAGGCCATGTGTACGCTGGCTCGCACGCAAGCGACCCCTTCTCCGGGGATCTTGAGGATGAGGCAGCCGTAGTACGGAACCGCCATAAGCCCGGTGAGTCCAGCCGCCTAATAATGGGCGTGGTACGATGACTCAAAGTCAGCGACGACGGTTCATGTACTCGATGCGATGATGCTTGGCGCTACCGAATCGCAGACACGGAGCGTGACTCGCCCGAGGGATCGATGACCGGGCAGATTCCCCAAAAACGGGTGGTCGTATGGCTTTGAGGTCGCCCCCTTCGTGATGTCCGTGAGCATTTCATCGAAGTTCCGAAACAGCATGTTGAGGGCACTCCCTCCGCCGATGAGGACCTTTTCGAACCGCAGACGTCCGATCACCCGGATCCAAGACGAGTGGGAATCGCAGGGGTATGGGTTGTTGCACCACCGGTCGTCGTGCCTGATGGGTTATGACCCGCCGGAGAAAGTAGGCCACATTGATCCGTGGACCCTCGCTGAAGTCTTTGACGGTCAGGACATTGTGGGGCGGTGATCTTGCGATCCCGCCCCACCTCGCAAACCGTAGTGGCCGCCCATGATCATGTGGATGACACCGCGGCGTGGTAGCGATGCCTGGGATCGCCCATCGCCCGGGTCTTCTTCCCCGTTGTTGCGGCAACCTTGGGCGCTTCTTCCGGCTGCTCATCAGTGATCTTGAGCTTCTTACGCCGCTTTCATACTCGACGTTAAAGTGCCGACATTCCGCCGCACTATGATTCAGGTCCTGGTGTCGAGGCACTTGCCCGCAGAGCTTGATCGGGTCTTGCCGTTGAGCGTTTTTCTTCTTGCCACCAGCTTTGACGTTATTGACGCCACCTCCCCGACGGTTCCGATCACGACGGGCCAAGGAAGTTGCCGCGACCTTCTTCCCGCCGACTCACGCCGCGGAGTCGCCGTGGACGGCGTTATCGTGGACGCTCGTCGCGCCGCTTATCATCACGGGGGGCATCACGCGGGGAATACGGGGGGTAGAGTAGCCGTAATCCTTATGGAAGACGTACTTCGGCCTCATCTTGCCCGGTGAACCTCTATGCCACATCCAAGAGTTTGGACATGGTTGTAATTTTGGACCTGTGAAGCTTTTTCCGCAGCTCTCGGGTCGTGGTGTTGCCGCTGGAGACAAGGCCTTGGTGAATGCGCCAACGCACTCCTCGTCGGGTGATATCCGGATTGTCGCACACCGTGAGAAACGGCGGATGTACTCCCGGAGTGGCTTGTTTATCTCCAGTCGCACTTTGTGCCCGATTGCTTGCACGTAGACTTGTAGGTGCCGATGAAGATCTCTTGACGCCGGTCCACACGGCGCAGCCTTCCTTCCCGGGAGGGCCAGAGCCGATTGGCCGCCCGGGTCGAGGCCGACCGGGAAGTAGTTCGCCATGACATCCTCCCCGCCCGGGCCGATCTGATTGCGGTCTCGTAAATCATGACCCAGGCCTGGATCTTGCTGCCGGAGTACTTCGAGAGGGCATTAGTGCCTTTGAAGCCCGTGAGGCCATCGACCCACCGAGATCCGTGGTAGGGCCTGAATCGTAGTGATCGTGGAGGTTCCCGCTGATTCCCCGTACAAGCATGTTGTATTCCCTCATGTCGCTGATCCTGGCGTCCTCGCGAGCCCCGCTGGCTAGCGGTGATGCGGTAGCGGCGCCTCAAGCCATGTCGATGGTGCTACGAGGGTCGGGGGATGCCGGAGCTTCATCTTGACCGACGCCGGTGGTTGATCAATTCCGCGCCATCGCCGGCACCGCGCCCAGCCCCGCGGTTCGACCGCCGACCTTCCCCCCGTTGCCGCCGCGCCGGGCGCAGCCACGCCGGGACGGCAGCCGCGACGCTGGGACTCGTTCGCCACTCGCATGGAGGATGCCTCTTCCCGCCTTGGTCGACGTGACTCCGCGTGGCGCCGATGGGGATGACCGCGCCAAGGCGCAGCATGAACCCGAGATCACAGTTGAGCCGGGCGTGGGTGGCGTAGACGCACCCACGAACCTCATCGATAGTAACGTTCTCCCGCAGCAGAGGGTCGCGCCGCGGGCGATGTTCTCGCCTCCGGTGTCTTATGAACCGATACCCCACGCTGTCGAATCGAGCTTGTAGATGCCGCGGCGAAGCTCCGGGCGCCGCAGCCGATGCTCCCGGCCGAGCCTCGAGCGCCGCAGATCCCGCCCGCCTGTCGGCGACGCACGATTGGTGTTGTGCTCTTCTCGAGTAATGCGCGCGGTTCTTAGTTTCCTCCTCCTGGGTGCCGAGTCGTTGCCGACGAAGACCCTCCGCACACGATCTCTCCTGTGGAGCGGTACCCTGGTCGAACAGCGGGAGTCGAGCCGATCTCCGCCTCCATCGGTCCCGGAGGATGGCAGTAGTGGCACCGATGAAGACAGGGAGGCGGTGCGGCCGTCACGGAGCTCGGTGCCCTCCTCCTCCCCTCTAGGATCGGAGAGCTGGCCATGCGTATGTGGTCGAAAGCAGTTGACGGGGCGCCTTCATGGTACGCTGGTGCGCCGATGAAGTCGTAGGGTCCGTGACGGTCCTCCGACCAGCCCCAGAGTCTAGGCGCTGGTCACCCCGCTGGGGACGGCGAGAAGCGGACAACCCGCCCTTCGGGAGTAGCGGTGACGACTGCAGACCGGCCAAGCCGGGAAGAGCCCTCGACCAGATCCGTTCTCCCCGAAGGTGTGTCGGGCAGCCCATGTTGTGGTCGATGTTGTCCCCGCGGGCGCAAAGCGACAGCCGAAGTCAACCAGCGGGGGAAGACTCACCCATACCAATCACGGAGTTGTCGCCGGTCGCCAAGTAGATTGCCGACGCCGTGACAAAGCCGCCGCGTATGGCACTAACGGGTGGGTGAGCCCGACGGAGTCCGAGCGGCCCCCGGCCCGAGTTGAGTCGGTGCCGGTGCCGTAGAAGGTGTGCCGGCTACACGCATTGGATCCGGAGCCGCCGCCAGTTGTTGACGCCGAACGGCGCCGCTGTTCCGCACGAAAGCGCCCCAACCGGATGTCCTCCATCGGTCGACCGCCATGGATTCCCGAAGATCACCATCTTGTTAGCCATGGCGCCTTCATGCACAACCCTACCGGGCGCGCCAACCGCCGCCGGTTTATCGGCGATAGTCTAGCAGGGTATGCCCGGCTAGTAGATTGAGCGGTAGAGGTGCGCTAGACGACTAAACGAAACGTTAAGCAGAACAAGCGAAGGACAAAACACACAGGTTTTACACATGGTAGGATCAATTACATTGGCCCCCAACCATTAATATATGTTTCGGGATGTGGCATTAGGGATCGGCCGGCGCTGATTTCAGCGCCAACTTGAAACAAAGAGAAGTTTCCAACCGCCTATAAAATCGAGGTAGACTTTTCGCGGTTGTGGAATCAAATGCCTCACCCTAGAAAACCTAAATTAGAACAAGTAGACTATCGAGAGAGTTTTTCTAAGAATCACTTGTTATAAGCCTCAAAGTAGCACTTGTTTAGGCCGTGAAATCTTGGAATTGCATCGAAAATCTAGGGCTCGACCCACGCATCAAATAAGAAGGGAACGGCAATGAACGGTACATAGGAAGTTAGGGTGGTTAGGTTAGATGATGGTAGGATCATTACATTGCGCTCCCCAACCGTTATTATATGTTTTCGATGCGGCATTAGGGACTATCGGGCGCTGATTTCAGGCGCGAATCGGAAACAAAGAGAAGTTTCCAATCCGGCTATAAAATCGAGGAAGACTTTTTTCGCGGTTGTGGAATCAAATGCCTCACCCTAGAAAACCTAATTTAGAACAAGTAGACTATCAGAGAGTTTTTCTAAGAATCACTTGGCATAGGCCTCAAAGTAGCACTTGTTTACGCTGAAATCTTGGAATTGCATCGAAAATCTTCGGTTCTCGACCTACGTATCGAAAAACAAGAAGGGGAAACGGCACGAACGGTACATAGGAAGTTACGGTGGATAGGTGAGATGATGGTAGGATCAATTATATTGCGTTCCCCCAACCATTAATATATGTTTCGGGGATGTGGCATTAGGGATCGCCGGGCGCCGATTTCAGCGAATCGAAACAAAGAGAAGTTTCCAATCCGCTATAAAATCGAGGAAGACTTTTTTTCGCGGTTGTGGAATCAAATGCCTCACCCTAGAAAACCTAAATTAGAACAAGTAGACAATCATAGAGTTTTTCTAAGAATCACTTGTCATAGGCCTCAAAGTAGCACTTGTTTTACGGTGAAATCTTGGAATTGCATCGAAAACAATCTGACCTATGTGCCGAAACAAGAAGGGGAACGCACTAACGGTACATAGGAAGTTACGGTGATAGGTTAGATTATGGTAGGATCAATTACATTGCGTTCCCCACCGTTAATATATGTTTCGGGATGTGGCATTGGGATCGCCTGGCGCTGATTTCAGCGAACTGGAAGCAAAGAGAAGTTTCCAATCCGCTATAAAATCGAGGAAGACTTTTTCGGTTGTGGAATCAAATGCCTCACCCTAGAAAACCTAATTTAGAACAAGTAGACTATCAGAGAGTTTTTCTAAGAATCACTTGGCATAGGCCCTCAAAGTAGCACTTGTTTACAAAGTGAAATCTTGAATTGCATCAAAAATCGCTGTCTCGACCTATGTACCGAAACAAGAAGGGGAACGACACCGAACGGTACATAGGAAGTTACGGTGGATAGGTTAGATGATGGTAGGATCAATTACATTGCGTTCCCCCAACCATTAATATATGTTTCGGGATGTGGCACTAGGGATCGGTCCGGCGCCGATTTTCAGCGAATCGAAACAAAGAGAAGTTTCCAATCCGGCTATAAAATCGAGGTAGACTTTTTCGCGGTTGTGGAATCAAATGCCTCACCCTAGAAAACCTAAATTAGAACAAGTAGACTATCAGAGATTTTTCTAAGAATCACTTGGCATAGGCCTCAAAGTAGCACTTGTTTACAAAGTGAAATCTTGAATTGCATCGAAAAATCTTTGTCTCGACCTACGCATCAAAACAAGAAGGGGAACTAATGAAAAAGACATAGGAAGTTACTGTGATAGGTTAGATGATGGTAGGATCAATTACATTGCGTTCCCCAACCATTAATATATGTTTCGGGATGTGGCATTAGGGATCGCTGAGTTGATTTTTGGAACTCTGAAACAAAGAGAAGTTTCCAATCCGGCTATAAAATCGAGGTAGACTTTTTTTCGTGGGTTGTGGAATCAAATGCCTCACCCTAGAAACCTAAATTAGAACAAGTGGACTATCAGAGTTTTTCTAAGAATCACTTGTCATAGGCCTCAAAGTAGCACTTGTTTAGAGTGAAATCTTGAATTGCATCGAAAATCTCTGTCTCGATCTACATTATAAAACAAGAAGGGAAACGCACGAACGGTACATAGGAAGTTAGGGTGGATAGGTTAGATGATGTAGGATCAATTACATTGCGTTCCCCAACCGTTAATATATGTTTCTGGATGTGGCATTAGGGATCGGCTGGCGCTGATTTCAGCCGCGAACTTGAAACAAAGAGAAGTTTCCAATCCGGCTATAAAATCGAGGTAGACTTTTCGCGGTTGTGGAATCAAATGCCTCACCCTAGAAAACCTAAATTAGAACAAGTAGACTATCAAAGAGTTTTTTCTAAGAATCACTTCTCATAAGCCTCAAAGTAGCACTTGTTTACGTGAAATCTTGAATTGCATCGAAAATCTACGTCTTCACCTACGCATCGAAACAAGAAGGGGAACGCACGAACGGTACATAGGAAGTTAGGGTGGATAGGTTAGATGATGGTAGGATCAATTACATTGCGTTCCCAACCGTTAATATATGTTTCGGGATGTGGCACTAGGATCGGCCGGCGCCGATTTCAAATAATAATCGAAACAAAGAGAAATTTCCAATCCGGCTATAAAATCGAGGTAGACTTTTTTCGCGGTTGTGGGAATCAAATGCCTCACCCTAGAAAACCTAAATTAGAACAAAGTAGACTATCGAGATTTTTTCGAAGAATCACTTGGCATAGGCCTCAAAGTAGCACTTGTTTAAAGTGAAATCTTGGAATTGCATCGAAAAATCTTCGTCTCCCGACCTACGCATCGAAAACAAGAAGGGGAACGGCACGAACGGTACATAGAAGTTACGGTGGATAGGTTAGATGATGGTAGGATCAATTACATTCTCCCAACCATTAATATATGTTTCGATGTGGCAGGGGGGACTGCTGAGTTGATTCAAATACGAATCGAAACAAAGAGAAGTTTCCAATCCGGCTATAAAATCGAGGTAGACTTTTTTCGTGGTTGTGGAATCAAATGCCTCACCCTAGGAAACCTAAATTAGAACAAGTGGGACTATCGAAGTTTTTCTAAGAATCACTTGTCATAGGCCTCAAAGTAGCACTTGTTTAGAGTGAAATCTTGAATTGCATCAAAATCTGCTCTTCGCCTACGCATCGAAACAAGAAGGGGAACGGCGCACGAACGGTACATAGGAAGTTACGGTGGATAGGTCAGATGATGGTAGGATCAATTACATTTCGCTTCCCCAACCGTTAATATATGTTTCGGGATGTGTGGCATTGGGATCTGGCGCCGATTTCAGCGAACTTGAAACAAAGAGAAGTTTCCAATCCGGCTATAAAATCGAGGTAGACTTTTTCGCGGTTGTGGAATCAAATGCCTCACCCTAGAAAACCTAAATTAGAACAAGTAGACTATCAAAGATTTTTTTCTAAGAATCACTTCTCATAAGCCTCAAAGTAGCACTTGTTTGATTGAAATCTTGGAATTGCATCGAAAATCATTTGTCTCGACCTGCGTGCAACAAAGAAGAGGCAGCTACGAGCGATTTTATAGGATTCACGGTGGATAGGTTCGATGATCAGGTAGGATCAATACATTGCGTTCTCCAACCGTTAATATATGTTTCGGGGATGTGGCACTAGGGGCGGTGGCGGCCCGATTTAGCGCAAACTTCGAAACAAAGAGAAGTTTCCAATCCGGCTATAAAATCGAGGTAGACTTTTCGCGGTTGGCCAGAATCAAAAATACACTAGAAAACCTAAATTAAGAACAAGTAGACTATCGAGAGTTTTTCTAAAAATCACTTGTCATAAGCCTCAAGTAGCACTTGTTTAGAGGTGAAATCTTGGAACTGCATCGAAAATCTTTGTCTCGACCTACATCTTAGAAACAAGAAGGGGAATGGCACAACCGGTACATAGGAAGTTACGGGTGGATAGGTTAGATGATGGTAGGATCAATTACATTCGTTCCCCAACCGTTAATATATATTTCGGGATGTGGCACTAGGAGTCTGGCGGCGTGATTTGTATGACTTCGAAACAAAGAAAGTTTCAATCGGCTATAAAATCGGGAGGTAGACTTTTCGCAGTTTGTGGAATCAAATGCCTCACCCTAGAAAACCCTAAATTAGAACGGGTAGACTATCGAGTTTTCTAGTTTTTCTAAGTTTAATCATCTTGGAATTGTCATCTGGCCTCAAATAGCACGATTTGTTTAGAGTGAAGGTCGGATCTTGGAATTACATCGAAAATGTTTCTACGTCTCGACCTTACGTCCAATCCGGCTAAGAAGAGCCGGACGGCACAAGCGTTACATAGGAAGTTAGTTACGGTGGATAGGTTAGATGATGGTAGGATCAATTACATTGCGTTCCCCAACCGTTAATATATGTTTTGGGATGTGGCATTAGGGACTGGCGGCGCGATTTCAGCGCGAACTTGAAACAAAGAGAAGTTTCCAATCAGGCTATAAAATCGAGGGGTAGACTTTTCGCCGGTTGTGGAATCAAATGCCTCACCTAGAAAACCCTAAATTAGAACAAGTAGACTATTAGAGAGTTTTTTCTAAGAATCACTTGTCATAGGCCTCAAAAGTAGCACTTGTTTAGAGTGAAATCTTGGAATTGCATCGAAAATCTACGTCTCAACCTCGTACTAAAACAAGAGGGGAGCGACGCGAGCGGTACATAGGAAGTTAGGGTGGATAGGTTAGATGATGGTAGGATCAATTACATTGCGTTCCCCAACAGTTAATATATGTTTTGGGATGTGGCATTAGGGGGCGGCGCCGATTTCAGCATGAACTCGAAACAAGGGAAGTTTCAATCGGCTATAAAATCGAGGTAGAGTTTTTCATGGTTGTGGAATCAAATGCCTCACCCTAGAAACCTAAATTAGAACACGTAGACTATCAGAGAGTTTTCTAAGAATCCCTTGTCATAGGCCTCAAAGTTGCACTTGTTTAGAGTGAAATCTTGGAATTGCATCGAAAATCGGCGTGTCTCGACCTACGTACGAAACAAAAGAGGGAGCGGCATGAACGGTACATAGGAAGTTACGGTGGATAGGTCGGATGATGGTAGGATCAATTACATTGCGTTCCCCAACCGTTAATATATGTTTCGGGATGTGGCATTAGGGACTCGGCGAAGGCTGATTTCAGCGCGAACTTGAAACAAAGAGAAGTTTCCAATCAGGCTATAAAATCGGGGTAGACTTTTTCGCGGTTGTGGAATCAAATGCCTCACCCTAGAAAACCTAAATTAGAACAAGTAGACTATCGGGAGAGTTTTTCTAAGAATCACTTTGTCATGGGCCTCAAGTAGCACTTGTTTAGGTGAAATCTTGGAATTGCATCGAAAATCTCGTCTCAACCAGACGTGCAGAAACAGAAGGGGATGGCATGACGCGATTTTATAAGGAGTTAGATTGGATAGGATAGAATGATGGTAGGATCAATTACATTCGTTCCCCCAACCGTTAATATATATTTCGGGATGTGGCACTAGGGGCTGGTGCTGATTTCAGAACTTCAACAAAGAGAAGTTTCCAATCCGACTATAAAATCGTGGTAGACTTTTTTTTTTTAGCCGGTTGTGGAATCAAATGCCTCACCCTAGAAAACCTAAATTAGAACAAGTAGACTATCGAGGTTTTAAGAATCACTTTGTCATGAGATATTTGCTATTATGGGACTCAACCATGGTGCTTTGCTATAATAGGACTCCTAACATTTGCTTTGCTCTAATAACATCGAAACAATTACACTTTGCAAAACATGACATTTGGTCATTTTAATATCAAAATACATCTCTAATACTTGTATTTTTGGTCTAAATAGACGTTTTGCCCTCAGGTGCTCATTGTAAGCCATTCATGCTGATTGGCCCCTCTCGCTGGCCGGTGGCTGCAGCATGGCTGCTTTTGCCATCGTGAGCAACGAGAGAGGCAGCTCTAGTTTACTAGTGACCTACCATTCTCAACTAAAAACCTCAATCCAATCTCTGGCTCGAGGATAGTAGAAATACTAGTACAGCCAAATACTAGTTTTTTGGCCAAATACTTGGCTGGACCATGCTATTATTCCATTATCTGAGTACGGTAAATACTAGTTTTTGAAGTGGCGTACACGTGCCTGTCCACTTCAAGAATAGGAAGATTATACTCGATTCTTGGAACCACAACAGTAGGAAACAATGACTTTTACTAGGGCAGGCTGCTTCATCACCGAGGCCATCGACGTCCATTGCAGTGTGGACCACCATCGGCGGAGGAGGATCGAGACGCCCGGGGCAATACACGTCCATCGTGGGCATCTCTTCATCGTCTGCCAGGTGGCTGGTCTCCGGCCATGGATAGAGATCGACGACTTGGGGAGAGGGAAGGGCGACGTGGGGAGAGGGAAGGACAAAGCGGCGGCAGAGCAGTCTCGTTCTGGGCGGGCGAGATGAAGCGATAGCGACGGTGGGAGATGAAACGATTCAATCTACGTAAAGTCAGAAGGGCAATACAGGTATTTTGGAAAAATACATGTATTTTATATTATTATCAAATGAATTAAAATGATCAAAATGTCATGTTTTGCAAGAGCAATTGTTTAAAAGTGTCATTTGAGCAAAACAATTAGAAATCCTATTATAGCAAAGCACTATGTTTGAGTCCCATAATAGCAAATATCTCGGTTGTCATAGGCCTCAAGTAGCACTTGTTTAGAGTGAAATCTTGGAATTTGCATCGAAAACCTCTGTCTCGACCTACGTACCGAAACAAAGGAGGCGGCACGAAACGGTACACGAGAGGAATTAGAATTCGATAGGTTAGATGATGGTAGGATCAATTACATTGCGTTCCCCAACCGTTAATATATGTTTCGAGATGTGGCATTGGGAGGGCGGCTCTGGTTCAGAGGCGAACTCGAAACAAAGAGAAGTTTTTCAATCCGGTTATAAAATCAAGGTAGACTTTTTCACGGTTGTGGGAATCAAATGCCTCACCCTAGAAAACCTAAATTAGAACAAGTAGACTATCAAAGTTTTCAGAATCACTTGTCCTAGGCGCCAAAATAGTACTTGTTTAGAGTGAAATCTTGGAATTGCATCGAAAATCTCTATGTCGGCGTGCGTGCGAGGAAACAAGAAGGGAACAGCACGAGCGGTACATAGGAAGTTAGTGGATAGGTTAGATGATGGTAGGATCAATTACATTCGTTCCCAACCATTAAGATATGTTTGGATGTGGCATTAGGGGCTTGCGACGCGATTTCGGTAGCCGAACTTCGAAACAAAGTTTCGGTCCGACGAGTCAGGCTAGAGTTTTCACCGGTTGTGGAATCAAATGCATCACCCTAGAGAACCTAAGTTTGAAGAAGTGGACCATTAGAGAGTTTTTTCTAAGAATCACATGGCATAGGCCTCAAAGTAGCACTTGTTTAGAGTGAAATCTTGGGCTGCATCGAAAATCTCTGTCTCGACCTATGCAGAAAAAAGAAGGGGAGCGGCACAGAATGATACATAGGAAGTTAGGGTGGATAGGTTCGATGATGGTAGGATCAATTACATTCACGTACCCCAACCGTTAATATATGTTTCGAGGATGCGGCATGGGGAGATTTGTGAAGCGCTGATTTCAGGCCTTGAACTCGAAACAAGAGAAGTTTCAATCCGGCTATAAAATCGGTAGACTTTTGTGATTGTGGAATCAAATGCCTCACTTAGAAAAAGCCTCAATTAGAACAAAGTAGACTATGGAGAGTTTTCTAAGAATCACTTGTCATAGGCCTCAAAAGTAGCACTTGTTTAGAGTGAAATCTTGGAATGCATCGAAAATCTGTCTCGACCTCGTACGAAACAAGAAGGGAGGCGGCACGCGAGCGGTACATAGGGATTTACCGGTGGATAGGTTAGATGATGGTAGGATCAGTACATTGTGTTCCCCTGACCATTAATATATGTTTGAGGATGTGGCATTGGAATTCTGGCAGCGCAGTTTCGTATGGCCCCGGAAGCAAGAGAAGTTTCCAATCCGGCTATAAAATTGAGGTAGACTTTTTGGCGGTTGTGGAATCAAATGCCTCACCCTAGAAAACCCTAAAAATTAGAACAAGTAGACTATCAGTGTTTTTCTAAGAATCACTTGTAATAGGCCTCAAAGTAGCACTTGTTTGGAAATCTTGGAATTGCATCGAAAATCTGCAATGCCGACCTCGTCACCCAGAAACAAGAAGGGAGCGACGCGAGCGGTACACATAGGAGATTAGGGTGGATAGGTTAGATGATGGTAGGATCAGTACATTGCGTTCCCTAACCATTAATATATGTTTCGGGATGTGGCATTAGGAGGGCTGGCGGCACGCAGTTTATTGTGGCTGGAAGCAACGAAAGTTTCCAATCCGGCTATAAAATTGAGGTAGGCTTTTTGCGGTTGTGGAATCAAATGCCTCACCCTAGAAAACCCTAAATTAGAACAAGTAGACTATCGAGTGTTTTCTAAGAATCACTTGTCATAGGCCTCAAGTAGCACTTGTTTAGGAAATCTTGGAATTGCATCGAAAATCTACGTCTCGACCTACGTCTGCCGAAGCGAGAGAAGGAGACGATGCGAGGCGGTACATAGGAAGTTAGAGATTGGATGGGTTAGATGATGGTAGGATCATTACATTACGTTCCCCCAACCATTAATATATGTTTCGGGATGTGGCATTTAGGGACTGGTAGGCGCTGATTTCAGCGCGACGAAACAAGAGAGTTTCAGAAATCCGGCTATAAAATCAAGGTAGACTTTTCACGGTTGTGGAATCAAATACCTCACCCTAGAAAACCTAAATTAGAACAAGTAGACTATCGAGTTTTTTCTAAGAATCACTTGTCTAGGCTGCAAAATAGTACTTGTTTAGAGTGAAATCTTGGAATTGCATCGAAAATCTCTATGTCGACGTGCGTGCCGAAACAAGATGAGGGAACAAACGAGTGGTACATAGGAAGTTAGGGTGGATAGGTGTCGTGGGTTTATCGGCGATAGTGCAGCGGGTATGCCGGCTGGTAGATTGAGCGTGGGGTGCGCTAGACGACTAACGAGACGTTAAGCGAGAACGGCGAAGGACAAAACACCTGGGTTTACCCGGGTTCGAGCGCCTTGATGGCGTAAAACCTACGTCTGCTTAAGATTGTATTGATTGATTGAGAATATCGTGTCCCTCGGGGGGATCCCGCTCACCTTATGTAGTCAGGGAGGAGCGAGGGTTGCGAGATCGGATCGGTCCAGGCAAGATCTATCCTGATGGGTTACAATAGGAAGTATGTAGTGATTCTGATAGAGCTATACTAGGAAACTATCTTGGCGACCAAGTTTAGGCCGTGATCTCTCAGATAAGTGCGGTCTTCTAGCGCCGAGGGGCTTCGGTCTGTGATCTGGGCCGGCCGAAGGCCTAGCCAGGCGGCCCGTGAGGGGATAGGGGTTTATCCCCCCGGCTAGTCCCAGAGCTGCTTGTATCTTGTAGGTGAGAGAGTCTTTGGCCAGCTTCAATCATCGGGAGGTGTTGTCGACTAGTCTTCATGCGGTGTCGACGGACTAGTTGTCGCCCGGCTAGCACAGGACAACTCTCGACCGGTAGCTGCGTTCCTGTAGCTCCTTTCCATTGCTTCCGGCCGGTCTTAGTCTTGACGAGTCCGCTGTGGATGCTAGGTGCTCAATGAAAAAAAATCTTTTTTCTTTACGGTGAAGTGTGTGCCCACGTAGGGGGTAAACACTTAAAAAATGTAACGAAGAAAATGAGCACGATTCACGTAGGTGAAGTGTGCCCAGCATCCCACAGGAGGCCTAGGGTGGGGTGGGTTTAACACGGTCTTGCTAGGGTCATCGGAGGGTGAGCTATAGTCCACAGGGTATCGGAAACCTAACTAAGCGCATGGACCCAAACTCAGGGATGGAGCCATACTCGGAGTCCCCCAAACCTTTGTATGTCTGCCGGACGTGGGATGCCAATGCACCATACACGGGTCAAAGGTACGCATACACCGGATCTCAATAGCCGGGTTTTAAGGGAAAGTTGGGAAAATCACGGACAACCCGGGATATCGATGAATCTTCGTCGAAAAGATTGGCTACTCGTGTCCCAAAAATACGGAAGGCAACGTGTTGGTCAATTAATATCCCCGAGATCGTGTAGGGAACAAATCGCCGAGAATGGGGGGATAGGGCCCGCGTGGCAGCGCTTCAGCCTTACGCACCAGAAAAGGGTAATGATGGCAAGCGAGCACCGCCCCTTGCCGCCGCACTCAACCCAAGAAAGGGAGGCCGGGCCCGCACTTGTCTCTCACGGTTACCCATGCATTAACCTAAGGCGGTCGGGGCTATAAATTAGAGCCCCACCCCTCCTCGTCTCATCCGCTTGGGCGCCCCTTTGTCTTATAAGCTTCTTCTTCTCCCTCACCTTTCCGGGGAGGGCGGCTAGGGTTCTTGGTCGCGCCGCCGGTGAGCATAGCCAGTCGCAAGAGGTAAGTCCCTCGCGAGATCCATTGATCAGCCGCCTTTTGACTCCCAATGTAATCGATTTGGATCGATTTGGAGTGTTTCGAGTCTATCGACATTGTTCATTTTCTTGAAATGTAGAACCGGTTGAGGTTGGATGGATCGCCAGCACACATAGGGGGCCCCGTCGAGTCGCGGCGGAGAGTCTTCTTAGGGGTGGCGGCGGAGGCGGTGCCCGGTCGCGGTGGAATTCTTGGCGCGAGGCAGCGTCTTGAAGCTGTACCACTCGCGACGGCCGGATCGGTCGTCGGATGGACCAGGGAGGTGGACAGCGTCGTTAATCCACCAACGACAACGTCGGGAGCTGTTGATCTTGGGAGTCTTGGGAAGAGTCGTCGGCCGTGGAGGGGTGCCGGAGGTGGTGGGCCGTACCCCATCCCTCAAAGCCCGACGGTGGTGGTGTTCGAGCCATACGGCGCGGTTGGGATCTTAGGCGGCACCCGTTCCTCTTGGACTCCTCGCCTACTACGGCTCTGACTCTTGCCATCTGCGCCCGAGCATGCATCCTCGACATTGCCATCTTCATCACCCTCTGCGGAGTGCTTTCTCGGTATCTCCCAACCTCAACTTGTGAGGTATTTTTTTCTATATTCGGATTGAAGGGGTCGGGATCACGCGTTCTTGGCGGCATGTACCGTGACTCGGGGCCACCAGGCCGGGGCCGGTTCCGCCACAGCGCCGTCAAAGCGTGGCACGGTTCCACAGCGATTGGTTCTACTTGTCGGAGGTGCTCCGGCGATCGTGCGGTGTGGCGGCCACGGAACGAGGCCCCCGATTACGCCGACATGCGGCGTGTGATGGGCTGGTGGGCTGATCGGAGACACATGTGGGCCGGCATCGACATTGCCCACATGTTCGTGGAAGGCGCCGGATTCGGCCACTCAAGCGGAGGATCACCCGGTTTTGATTGCAGGGCGAGCGATGGTACTCGGGAGTCGGCGGAGTTTACGCCATGTCGCCGATGCCGGGAACCGGGTATCAGATCCTGGCGATGGCCAGGGCATACACGATCAGCGTCACGATGCCGCGTTACGGCTGCCGGGAACCCGCCAGTTGGTATTGAGTGTAGTCGTGTTATTATTGTGGAATTCTTTGCTTGTTCTTGTATGGCCCATGGTGGATCTCAACGCGGCTGGTGATACGAGATCCATGGCATGACTGCGGCCGATACTTCGAGCTTGTGGCAGAGAACAACGCGTTGGTGCGACTGTGCCGAGGCGGAATTTGGATCCACTTTCCTTCTGCGACCTCAGAGGCCCGGCGGGTGGCGGAGGTGAGCGATCGGCCGACGGCGCCCGATGGAGAGCCCTTCGATTGCGAGTTTATCGGAGGAAGGTGGTAATCTGGCCGCCTAATGCGATCGTCACCAACGGCTTGCGGAAGCGACTTTCTTGCCGATGAGGATCTTGAAGCTTTGTTCGACCGCGGTTGTAAGTATCGATCAGTCGATTACGAGAGATCAGGAAGTAAAACTGCATGTCGGCCCGATTGGCGCCATGTTATGTGCAGCGATGCGGAGGAGAGAGGACACCAACCACGGCCGGTTACCAAGTGCGCCCAACGGTCCACATGGTGGCGTATCGGCGCCCGGAGTGGAGGCCATAGCGGTGGCGGCTCGGGAGGCCGTGTCCGTGATCTGCGCCGCCAATGTGTAAGTATGCTAGCATCGATCGTGATCATTCACATTGTCGATGTGAGAACATGTAAATGATCTTTGTTGATCTGAGGGGACCCGTCACCTGGCGGCGCGACCCACCGGAATGCAGAACCATGGCCGAGGCGGGCTTCTTTGCACCTGACACAACCTCGGGATGCGCTGGGCGTGGGGCGTGCCGCGGAAAGGCGGCTCAGCGCCCGATTTGCCCGCAAGGGAGGTGGCCGGGCACAAAGATGTCGGTAGCGATGCCCCAGGCCGGCGGCGCCAAGGCCGAAGGCTGCCCCCACGGTCAATCGCCACAGGTCCCCCTCTGGACTATATCCAAGTCGGGCGAGGATCGGGGAGATGGAGGAAAGCCGATGGTTGGTGCGAGGCGCGGAGGACTCGGTGCGGGTAGAGCAGCGGTGGCCCGATGTGGAGGGAGGTGGGCGAACCGACACGCATAGCCCGCCAAGTGGGCGGAAGGAGGCGAGCCACTGCGTGTAAGTATTTGAGTCACCCCATCTGCATTGATATTTTGCAGCGTAAAGCACTGTGATCGCATGCGATTGTATAGCATATCAGGAGCGAAGAAATCCGCCCGTTTGCGAGAGGAGGCTGGAGGAGAGCAGGGAGGCCCTTCTTGAGGGCCGAGCAGGGCGTGGGATGAGCTCTCCCGTGGCGCGACCACCGCCGAGGCGGGGCGGTGCTCACGGCCGAAGAGCGCACCGCTGCTGGCGTGCAGCGCGCCCAGCCGTGCCAGCTGTGCAAGAGGCGGCCAGGCTCTTTGTGAGTCTGGGAGATGGCGGACTCGCGTAGAGCGTGTGAGGTATTTTTCAGTTGCTAGGGAAAGGCGACACCTTGGCGTGGAGGCGGGCGTCTTGATGGCGCCGGCCGCCAAGCGTCTTGAAGAGAGTGCAGAGCTTGCAGCCCGGGAGGCGTGACGCCATGACACCGAACCCAAATTCCGGTGCGTATTCACGAGTGCTCGAATAATTGATGCGAAGATATCTCACAAGTGTTAGTGATAAAATGATTGATATGCGGTGTTACAATACCTCGCGAGTATGAAGCGTCCGTCGAGGGCCTGGCGGCTTGTGATGGCGAACGGATGGATGGATGAGCTGCACGAGGAGCCGGAACACTACGCCCGATCGTGGACGGTATGTTTTCTGACGAGGAATAATTACACGCTCGAAAAATCATATAAGCAAGTTTTCTTTGATCTTACCATCTATGTATTATCGGCGGGCGTGCGGCCTCCGGTTGCAGTCGTGATGCGGAGGTCGATCGCCTGTGGAGAAGTCGTACTCAAGTCTCTGCAAGGCATCGGGCCAATCTCGGCGCCATTCATGGCTCTGCGGTTGGCGGGGCCAATCCAGGAGGAAGAGCCGCCGCACCGACGCCCGAAGCGTGGAAGCGGCGTAAGCCGGCGGCTGGGCAAAGCTTCATGGGATTCACCGCCCGAGGCTACTCGCGACATGGCTCGACACGCTGCTGGCGGTGGCGCCTCCCATTATCCGAGGGTGCGGTTTCGGTACGCGTCGCCTCGAAGCTACGCACTCGGGACAACGGAGGCATCGTACTCTAAACTTGCGCCCGGGGAGGCGAGGCGGGCGGCGCAACTTGAGGCGAGATGAACCCACTCCCTTTGAGCCCTCAGCAGAAGATAAAGTCACAGGTGAGATTGCCCCAGGCATAATGCTGCCTTCTTTTGGACGTAGCAAGAAGCAGTTAGGGTGAAAACGGAGTTAAAGCACGTATGAATTTAAATAACCCAGCCTTGGGATGTGGGTGGCATTTTAATAAGCTAGTACTTTGTTTTTTTCATAATCATTTTTAACATGCATACGATTATGGTCGATGTATGTTATCATGTAGGTCATAGGGAAAAGATGTCACTTATGGTGACGCCAATCCTAGCCTTAACGTGCGGTATAGCCGCGGCATGGGCGTGATGCTCGGGCAAGCTATGGGTACGATTCGACTACGCTAAGGAGTCACACTGCTTGATCGTCGGTCTATGCGGGGAGTACACCGGTCACACATGCGAGAAGCGACCAGGCAGGGACGGCTCTAAGGGGGTCCGGTGACTTTAAGAATAATTCGAGCATGGAATAGAATTGTGAAGTCGTGAAAGAAAATATAACCATGTCAACGTACTCAAATAAACTTTTATTATCTTATGCGATAACGAAGGTAAAAGATGATACAAAGTGACTTCTGAGAGTCCCCGAGTTACGGGAAAAATCGTCGCGGAGTGCTCGATGTTCAGGAGTTAGGGATGTCGATATCCTCCATGAGTTCAGCCGGTAAGCTCCCGGCCGGGTGACTTCCTTAAATTTGAAGGGGCCCTCAATGAGATCCCAGCTTGTGAACACTCTTACTGCTTCCTTCGAAGGACTAGGTCACCAGCCTAAAAAAGGCTCTTCCTCGCACATTGCGATTTTGTACAATATCGTCGAGCGCCCGAGGTATTTAAGGCGTTCTGCGTGCAACATTGCGAGGTGGGTTTCCTCGGCAGCGACAAGCTCATCTTCCCAAGTGGCATTTGATACTTCTTCATTATAATTCTCTGCCGGGGAGAACGAAAGGCGATATCTGGCATGGGAGGACCGCATGGACCAAACACCATGAAGTATGGAGATACGCTGTCTTTGCGGCTAAATTTGGTACAGGAGTCCCCGGACCACGGCGGCGACTCTTTGAATACATCGACGGGGTATTTCCCGTGCAGTCCAAAGAGTCGCTTCATGATGCCTTCCGCAATGCCTCTAATATCATGCCATTTGCTGCTCGGCTGCCGATTGTACGAGGTGGGCGGCAGAACTATATTTCACCCGAATGCCTTTGTCTTGAGAAATCCCAGTGGCTCTGGGGTAAAGTCTTTGCAGAGATCCGTGATAATAGAATTTGGGATGCCGAAGCGATGGATCACCTCATCTAACATCTTGTGACCTTGTGCTGGTTGGCATCGACCGGTAGGAGGTACTCAATCCATTTGGAGAACTTGTCGACCATGACGAAAATCCACTTGAAACCAGGGAGCTGCCTTGAAAGGCCCTATGGCGTCAAGTCCCCATGCGAAGAAAGGCCATCTTGCCCCGGTATAGTGAAACGGAGCTCATGTCTTTGATGCGTGTGTGCATACGCGAAGGAATTGACAATTCGTGCAATGGCGTGCGGGTGTTCATATGGGCAACCGTTGTCGCCCAATAAAATCCCTACGCGGAAGCCTTGCCGACGGAGTGCGAGAGGCAGCATGATTGCCATGAGATCCCGCCATGGATTTCGTCGGCGGCTTTATACCATCTTCCTCGGGAGATGCATACATGGACCAGGTCTCCCGGACTCTTCCGCATGAGGAAGCCATCGACTAAGACATAATTCTTGCTTCGCCCGGATGGCGCTCTTACTCTGTTCTATCTTCGGGGATGAGGGCTTCCTGCGAGATATTTGATTATCGGGACCTTGATCTTCATCGACGGTGTTGGATAATGTGGCGACAATGTGGTCGGTGTCTCAAGTGGAGCCCCGGTGCGGGATCACCCCGATGGTTGGTTTCAAGATCTTCGACGAAAGCCTTTGCGGTATCTTTGCCGAGAGGAACCGAGCTTGGAGTTCGTCGGTGGCTTGGTTTAATCCCGAACCCGTGATCGGGCGAGGCCGTAGAACTTGCCTTCCAATTTTTCGTATAGGCGCCACGTGCGCATCCATCTTCTCACTCTTGCAATCCCAATCTTTGTTGACTTGCTTGATTACCAGCGCCCGAGTCCCCCAAATACCTACGGTCTGCGAATCCCAATTTGAATGGCGTCACGGAGAACCATGAAGAGCTTTGCCTCATATTCGGCATTGTTAGGCTTGGCGGGAAGTGGATCCGCGGGACATGCGGGCTGTATCCCCGGAGGCGATATGATGTGAACACCGGCCCTGACCATCGATGTTGAGCGAGGCCGTCGGGTGATTACATCGTCCAGCGCTCTCATTTGGTGTCTTCGAGGGGGGAGTCTCAGATCCGTCCACTCGCGGATGAAATACGCCAATGCTGCGACGATTGTACTCTGTTCTTGTACTTTCGATAGTAAGCGGTGAGAGCTCGATCGCCCTTACTTGCATATTCGCCGTTGGCATCCTTGTTGTGCAAGGCGTCGCCCCAATGGGTAATCCGATACCCGCGATGATCGGGTGAAGGTCAAAGTAATCGTAATTTTGGGGCGTAATCAAAATCGCATAAGAGCAACTTTTGAATATGCAAGTACCTTTGTTTGGAATCGTTAAATTACCTACATTGATGAGTAGACCAGAGCCCATTTGGCCGGGGTATCACGTGCCCTTTTCCTCAGCTCGACAACCGAGGGCGGTGCTAACTACCCGGTTGGTCATTTGCGATGAAAGCCCCGATATCTCCTCCCCTCGATCGTTTGGGCCACCAACCTTTGGTGGTGTGGTAAGAACTTCTTGAAGCCGTTGAAGGCCTCTTGAGCCTCGTTGGTTTGAAAGCTTCTCTACTGAAGGAGTTTGAAGAAAGGCAGTCCTTTTCAGAGCCGTGCGGCAAGCGACTCAAGGCCGCCATGCATCCCGGTCGGCTTACGGACGTCTTTTAACGTTTTGGGGGCGGTTTCATGCGCATGATAGCTGATTTTTAGGGGTTTGGCTCAATGCCTCGCACGCTACTTGATGTTCTTGGGAGCAAGTTGCCGGAGGGGACGCACACTTTCGGGTTTAGTTTCCACGGTACTCGTTTAGGTTGGCAAACACCCTTTGTCGGTCGTCAACGGGGGGGAAAGGGCGTTGGGTCTTCACCACAACATCGTCGACATAGAAGCTTTGGCGGTCGGGGATAGGTTCCTAAGCGACCTGGCCCATTTGGTAGGTAGCTCCGTGTTCTTTAGCGAGCGACATGGTGTTGTAGCAGTGGGTGCGAGCGGAGTGATGAAGGAGGTCTTCTCTGGTCTTCGACCGCGGGCAATCGATGATAGCCGAATAGCGATCCGAGAAGGTAGTTCACAACCTGCGGTGGAGTCGACAACGATCGTCTGGCGGTAACCGAAAGGGTCTTAGGGCAAGCCCTATTGAGATCGGTATAATCAACGCACATCCTCCATTCACGATTCTTCTTTTTACAAGGACCGGATTAATATCGATCGAGGATGATACACTTCACGAATAAAACCGACTAGGAGCCTAGTTACTTCTTCTTTAATAGCGACTGATTTTACTTTATTAAAGCGGCGCATTTTACGGATGATCGCGGGCGTCGGCTTGACCGTGGTCGGTGCGTCGATCGGCTCCGGGTACTCGGGCATGTCGCGGGTTTCCAGCGAAGATGCTCACGTTCTCCTCGGGAACCGGACGGCCAGCGTCTTCTATTTGGGGTCAAGGTTGAGCGCCTATCTTGGTAATCTTAGGCGGCGTAAGCCCTCCACCCATTTGGATATCTTTGGTTTCGGCCGGCTTGGTGGTCTTCTTCAAATCGCTCACTCTCGGGTATCTCGGGGTCGAGAGGGGTTCGGCTTCTTGGCGTTCTGATGACCTCCTCTGTCGTATCGGCCCGGAGGATGAACTCCAGCTTGTCGAGGCCCTCCTTCACGCGAGACGTAGGCCATGTGTGCGTTGGCTCACCGGTGGGACCTTCTCAGGTGGGGATCTTGAGGATGAGGTGGCCGTAGTGCGGAACCGCCTCGCACAGTGAAGGTCAGGCCGCCCAATAATGGCGTGGTACGATTGACTCGAGTCAGCGGCAGCGAAGTTCATGTCTTGGATGCAGTGTGCTTGCAGCTACGAGCACGGGCGTGACTTGAGAGGAAGGGGCCAGTATTACTCCCGAGGCGGGATTCCCGGAAGCGGGTGGTCGTATGGCTTGAGGTCGTCCTTCGTGATGTGTCGGGCTTTCATCGAGTTAGGAGCGGCATGTTGAGGCACTCCCTCAGGTCGATGAGGACCTTCTCGGGCCGCGAGCGTCCGATGCGGATCCAAGGCGAGTGGAATCGCCGGGGTATGGGTGTTGCACCAGCAGTCGTCGCGGTGAAGGTTATGACCGCTCGGAGAAAGTAGGCCACATTGGATCCGTGACCCCCTCATTGAAGTCTTTGGCCAGTCGAGGGACATTGTGGGCGGTGATCTTGCGATCCGTCCCACCTATAACCGTAGTGGCCGCCATGATCATGTGGATGACACCGTCTTAAAGCGATAGCGATGCACGGGATCGGCGTCATCGTGCGGGTCTTCTTCACAGGTTGTTGCGGGGGCAACCTTGAAACTTCTTCGGCTGCTCATCGGTGATCTTGAGCTTCTTACGGCTCGGCTTTCATACTCGGCGTTAAAAAGTGCCGACATTCCGCGGACTATGATTCGGTGCGGGTGTCGAGGGCACTTGCCGTGCGAGCTTCTTGATCGGGTCTTGCGGTTGAGCGTTTTCTTCTTGCCACCCGGCTTTGGCGTTATTAGCGCCACCTCACGGCGGTTCGGTCACGGCCAGGCGCTTCGCGATAGTTGCCGCGACCTTCTTCCCGTTGACTCACGTCGGCGGAGTCGTCGAGGCTGGCGGTTATCGTGGCTGGTCGGCGTCGCTTATCATCGCGGGGGGCATCCGTGAAGTACTCGGGGGTAGAGTAGCCGTAATCCTTATGGAAGGCGTGCTGAAGCCTCATCTTGCGGTGAACCTCTGGCCACATCCGGTAGTTTGGACATGGTTGTAATTTTGGACTGTGAAGCTTTTCCGCGCTCTGGGCTGCGGCGTTGCCGTTGGAGACAAGGCCCTTGGTAGATGCGCCAGCGCACTCCTGCGTCGGTGATATCAGGGATTGTCGGGCGCACCTCGGAGAAACGGATGTACTCGGGGTGGCTCGTTGCGCCGGCGCAACCTCTCAGTCGTACTTTGTGCCCGATTGCTTGCACGTAGACTTGTAGGTGCTGATGAAGATCTCCTTGACGTCGGTCCGCGTCTTGTGATCTTCCTTCAGGGAGGGCCGGGGAGCCAGCGATTGAGCGCTGGTGAGAGCTGATCGAAGTAGTTCGCCATGACATCCTCCGCCTACGGCCGATCTGATTGCGGTCTCGTGAAATCATGACCCGGGCCCCTCGGGATCTTGGTTGCCGGAGTGCCCGAGAGGGCATTGGTGCCTTTGAGCGGAGGCCATCGGACCCGCCGGAGATCCAGGTGGTAGGGGCGAGATCGTAGTGATCGTGAGGTTCAGGTTGGATTCCCATCACGGTATGTTGTATTCCTCATGTCATTTGGATCTCGAGGCGTCCTCTTGGGCCTGGCGGCTGCGGTGATGCGATAGCGGGCGTCTCAGCCATGTCGATGGTGCCTTTCGTAGGTCGGGGATGCGGTTTCCATCTTGGCCGGGGCCCAGTGGGGTGGTTGACCACCCGCGCCACCGCAGCTGCCGCGCAACCCCGTGCTTTCCGTATCGACCTTCCCATTTGCAAGCTGCCCGGCCCCGCTGAGCTACGCCGGGACGGCGTCGTCAGCGGCAGCCAGGGCGGTTCGCCACTCTCGGCATGGGAGGATGCCTCTTCCCTCGCCTTGGTTGGCCAGCGACTCCTCGGCGGTGGCGCCGTGGGATGGCCCGTTTGAGCGCTGAATGAGCGAGGCTGGGTTGAGATGGGCGTGGGTGGCGTAGAGCGTACCCACCGAACCTCATCGATAGTAACGTTCTCCCGTGCCGGGAGGGTCGCGGCCGCGGCGATGTTACGCTCCGGTTGTCTTATGAGCGGGATACCGTACGTTGTGGCCGAGCTTGTAGATCGCCGTGCGAGTCGGGCGGCTGCGGCCGATGCCCGGCTTTGGCTGAGCGGCACATCTGCTGCCCCAATCGGCGACGTGCCACGGTGGTGTTGTGCTCTTCCGAGTATCATTTGTTCTTTAGTTTCCTCCTCCAGGGGGTGCAGTCGTTCTTGACGAGGAGCCCTCGCCCCCAGATCTCCCGGGAGCGTACCTGAGGTCGAGCAGCTAGGGAGTCGTGTGGCCCGATCTCCAGGCTCCATCGGGTCTGGAGGATGGTAGTAGTAGCGCCGGATGAAGACGGGAGGCGGTGCGGCGTCACGGAGGCTCGGTGCCCTCCTCCTCCCCCCTCTCTAGGATCGGAGAGAGCTTGGCCATGCGGATGTGGTCGTAGCGTTGTTGTGGGGGCGCCTTCATGAGTACGTTTGGTGCGTCGATAGTCGTAGGGTCGGGCGGTCCTCCGACCCGATCCGAGTCTAAGCGCTGGTGCCGTGCTTGGCGAGGGCGGCGAGAAGCGGACAACCCGCCCTTCGGGAGTAGCGGCTTGACCGGACCACGGCCAGGGGAAGGCCTCGACCGGATCCGTTTCTCCTCGAAGGTGTCGGGCAGCCCATGTTGTGGTCGATGTTGTCCCTGTTGGCGAGAGCGATGTAGCGAGGAGTCAACCAAAGGGGAAGACTCACCCATACCAATCTGGAGACTGTCGAAGTCGCCAAGTAGATTGTCGGCGTCGTGGACAAAGCGCCGAGTGTATGCTACGAGCGGGTGGGTGAGCTTTGATCGAGTCAGGCCGGCCCGGCTCGGAGTTGGAGTCGGTGCGGTCTTTGTAAAGCGAGGTTTGAGCCTGAGATTGGATCTGGCCGGTGAGAGTTGGTGACGCCGGGAGCGGCGCCGTTGTTCCGGGACGCGTCCCAAGGCGGATGTCCTCCATCGAGATTAGGCCGCCATGGATTCGGGAAGATCACCATCTTGTTAGCCATGGCGTCTTCATGCACAAACCTACAGCGCCAGCGTAGTCGGTTTATCGATAGTCTGCGAAGTATGCCCGGCTAGTAGATTGAGCGGTAGAGGTGCGCTGAGCGACCTAAACGAACGTTAAAGCGAACAAGAAGGACAAAACACACGGGTTTTACATGGTAGGATCATTACATTGCGTTCCCCAGCCATTAATATGTTTCGGGATGTGGCATTAGGATTTCCCGGCGCTGATTTCGCGTGAACTTGAAGCTCAAAGAGAAGTTTCAATCCGTCTATAAAATCGGGGTAGACTTTGCGGTTGTGGAATCAAATGCCTCACCCTAGAAAACCTAAATTAGAACAAGTAGACTATCGGGAGGGGTTTTTCTAAGAATCACTTGTTATAAACCTCAAAGTAGCACTTGTTCTGAGTGAAATCTTGGAATTGCATCGAAAATCTACGTCTCGACCTGCGTGCGAAATAAAAGGAGCGGCACGAGCGGTACATAGGAAGTTAGGGTGGTTAGGTTAGATGATGGTAGGATCAATTACGTGCGTTCCCCAACCGTTATTATATATTTCGGGATGTGGCATTAGGGACTCACGCGCTGATTTCGCCCTTGAGTGGAAACAAAGAAGTTTCCAATCAGGCTATAAAATCGAGGAAGACTTTTCGCGGTTGTGGAATCAAATGCCTCACCTAGAAAACCTAATTTAGAACAAGTAGACTATCAAGAGTTTTTCTAGAATCACTTGTCATAGGCCTCAAAGTAGCACTTGTTTAGAGTGAAATCTTGGAATTGCATCGAAAATCTCTGTCTCGACCTACGTGCGAAAGCAAGAAGGGCGACACGAGCGGTGCATAGGAAGTTGGGGTGGATAGGTGAGATGATGGTAGGATCAATTACATTGCGTTCCCAACCGTTAATATATGTTTCGAGGATGTGGCATTAGGGACTCTTGGCGCTGATTTCAGCGCGAACTTCGAAACAAAAGAAGTTTCCAATCCGGCTATAAAATCGAGGTAGACTTTTTTTCGCGGTTGTGGAATCAAATGCCTCACCCTAGAAAACCTAAATTAGAACAAGTAGACAATCATAGAGTTTTTCTAAGAATCAATTGTCATAGGCCTCAAAGTAGCACTTGTTTAGAGTGAAATCTTGGAATTGCATCGAAAATCTCATCTCGACCTACGTACCAGAAACAAGAAGGGAGCGGCACGAACGGTACATAGGAAGTTAGGGTGGATAGGTTAGATGATGGTAGGATCAATTACATTGCGTTCCCCCACCGTTAATATATGTTTAGGGATGTGGCATTAGGGACTCTTTGGCGCTGATTTCAGCGCAACTCAAACAAAGAGAAGTTTCCAATCCGGCTATAAAATCGAGGAAGATTTTTTCGCGGTTGTGGAATCAAATGCCTCACCCTAGAAAACCTAATTTAGAACAAGTAGACTATCAGAGAGTTTTTCTAAGAATCACTTGTCATAGGCCTCAAAGTAGCACTTGTTTTAGAGTGAAATCTTGGAATTGCATCAAAAATCGCTGTCTCGACCTATGTACCGAAACAAGAAGGGAGCGACACGAAACGGTACATAGGAAGTTAGGGTGGATAGGTTAGATGATGGTAGGATCAATTACATTCGTTCCCCAACCATTAATATATGTTTCGGGATGTGGCACTAGGGACTGCTGGCGCTGATTTCAGCGAACTTCGAAAAACAAAAGAAGTTTCCAATCCGGCTATAAAATCGAGGATAGACTTTTTCGCGGTTGTGGAATCAAATACCTCACCCTAGAAAACCTAAATTAGAACAAGTAGACTATCAGAGATTTTTTCTAAAGAATCACTTGTCATAGGCCTCAAAGTAGCACTTGTTTAGAGTGAAATCTTGGAATTGCATCGAAAATCTCTGTCTCGACCTACGTACCGAAACAAGAAGGGAACGGCACGAACAGTACATAGGAAGTTAGGGTGGATAGGTTAGATGATGGTAGGATCAATTACATTGCGTTCCCCAACCGTTAATATATGTTTCGGGATGTGTCATTAGGGACTGCTTGGCGCTGATTCGGCCTTGAACTCAAAAACAAAAGAAGTTTCCAATCCGGCTATAAAAATGGGTAGACTTTTGGTTTGTGGAATCAAATGCCTCACCCTAGAAAACCTAAATTAGAACAAGTGGACTATCAGAGTTTTTCTAAGAATCACTTGTCATAGGCCTCAAAGTAGCACTTGTTTAGAGTGAAATCTTGGAATTGCATCGAAAATCTACGTCTCGATCGTCTGCAAGGAAACAAGAAGGGGAGCGACGCAGGAGCGGTGCATAGGAGATTTAGGGTGGATAGGTCGGATGATGTAGGATCAATTACATTGCGTTCCCCAACCGTTAATATATGTTTGAGGGATGTGGCATTAGGGACTGTTGGCGTTGATTTGTATGAACTTCGAAACAAAGAAAGTTTCCAATCCGGCTATAAAATCAAAGGTAGACTTTTGGCGGTTGTGGAATCAAATGCCTCACCCTTGAAAACCTATATCAGAACAAGTAGACTATCAGATAGTTTTTCTAAGAATCACTTGTCATAGGCCTCAAAGTAGCACTTGTTTTAGAGTGAAATCTTGGAATTGCATGAAAATCTACGTCTTGAAACCTACGTGCGAAACAAGAAGGGAAGCGGCATGAAGCGGTATATAGGAAGTTAGGGTGGATAGGTTAGATGATGGTAGGATCAATTACATTGTGTTCCCCAATAGTTAATATATGTTTCTAGGGATGTGCCATTAGGGATTTCTTGGCGGCTGATTTCGGCCTTGAACTCGAAACTCTGGAAGTTTCAATCGGATATAAAAATGAGGTAGACTTTTTTCGCGATTTGTGGAATCAAATGCCTCACCCTAGAAAACCTAAATTAGAACAAGTAGACTATCGAGTTTTCTAAGAATCACTTGTCATAGGCCTCAAAGTAGCACTTGTTTAGAGTGAAATCTTGAATTGCATCGAAAATCTCTGTCTCGACCTACGTCTTAGAAACAAGAAGGGGCGGCACGAGCGAGTACATAGGAAGTTAGAAATTGGATACGTTAGATGATGGTAGGATCAATTACATTCGCGTTCCCCAACCGTTAATATATGTTTTGGGATGTGGCATTAGGGACTATTGGCTGATTTCAGCGCGAACTTCGAAACAAAAAGTTTCCAATCCGGCTATAAAATCGAGGTAGACATTTTTTTGGTTGTGGAATCAAATGCCTCACCCTAGAAAACCTAAATTAGAACAAGTAGACTATCAGAGTTTTTTCTAAGAATCACTTGTCATAGGCCTCAAAAGTAGCACTTGTTTAGAGTGAAATCTTGGAATTGCATCGAAAATCTCTCTCGACCTACGTACTGCAGAAACAAGAAGGGGGAGCGGCATGAGAACGGTACATAGGAAGTTAGGGTGGATAGGTTAGATGATGGTAGGATCAATTACATTGCGTTCCCCAACGTTAATATATGTTTCGGGATGTGGCATTAGGGAATGCTGGCGTTGATTTCAGCGCGAACTTCGGAAACAAAGAAGTTTCCAATCCGGCTATAAAATCGAGGTAGACTTTTTCGCGGTTGTGGAATCAAATGCCTCACCCTAGAAAACCTAAATTAGAACAAGTAGACTATCAGAGAGTTTTCTAAGAATCACTTGTCATAGGCCTCAAAGTAGCACTTGTTTAGAGTGAAATCTTGGAATTGCATCGAAAATCTCTGTCTCGACCTACGTACCGAAACAAGAAGGGAGCGGCACGAAGCGGTACATAGGAAGTTAGGGTGGATAGGTTAGATGATGGTAGGATCAATTACATTGCGTTCCCCAACCGTTAATATATGTCGAGGATGTGGCATTAGGAACATTGGCGTTGATTTCAGCGAACTTCGAAACAAAAGAAGTTTCCAATCGGCAATAAAATCAAGGTAGACTTTTTTGTGGTTTGTGGAATCAAATGCCTCACCCTAGAAAACCTAAATTAAAACAAGTAGACTATCAGAGATAGTTTTCTAAGAATCACTTGTCATAGGCCTCAAAGTAGCACTTGTTTAGAGTGAAATCTTGGAATTGCATCGAAAATCTCTGTCTCGACCTACGTCTTAGGCGAAACAAGGGAGCGGCATGAACGGTACATATAGGAAGTTAGGGTGGATAGGTTAGATGATGGTAGGATCAATTACATTGCGTTCCCCAACCATTAATATATGTTTTAGGATGTGGCATTAGGGACTCTTGGCTGATTTCAGTAGCGAACTCAAAACAAAGAAGTTTCCAATCGGCTATAAAATCGAGATAGACTTTTTTCGCGGTTGTGGAATCAAAATGCCTCACCCTAGAAACCTAAATTAGAACAAGTAGACTATCAGAGTTTTTTCTAAGAATCACTTGTCATAGGCCTCAAAAGTAGCACTTGTTTAGAGTGAAATCTTGGAATTGCATCGAAAATCTCTGTCTTGACCTACATTACCAAAAGCAAGAAGGGAGCGGCACGAGCGGTACAAAGGAAGTTATGGTGAATAGGTTAGATGATGGTAGGATCAATTACATTGCGTTCCCCAAACCGTTAATATATGTTTCAGGATGTGGCATTTGGGACTGCTGGCGCTGATTTTAGCGCGAACTCAGAAACAAAGAGAAGTTTCCAATCCGGCTATAAAATCGAGGTAGACATTTTTCGCGGTTGTGGGAATCAAATGCCCTCACCCTAGAAACCTAAATTAGAACAAGTAGACTATCGGTGAGTTTTCTAAGAATCACTTGTCATAGGCCTCAAAGTAGCACTTGTTTAGATTGAAATCTTGGAATTGCATCGAAAATCTCTGTCTCGACCTACGTCTTAGAAATAAGAAGGGAGCGGCATGGAGCGGTACATAGGAAGTTAGGGTGGATAGGTTAGATGATGGTAGGATCAATTACATTGCGTTCCCCAACCCAGTTAATATATGTTTCGGGATGTGGCATTAGGGATTCTTTGGCGCTGATTTCAAGTGAACTTCGAAGCTCAAAGAGAGTTTTTCAATCAGGCTATAAAATCAAGGTAGACTTTTTACAGGTTGTGGAATCAAATGCCTCACGTTGAAAACCTAAATTAGAACAAGAGTGAGCGATGGAGGTTTTCTAAGAATCACGTGTCATAGGGCTCAAAGTAGCACTTGTTTAGAGTGAAATCTTGGAATTGCAACAAAAATCTACGTGGAGCCTGCGTGCGAGAAACAAGAAGGATGCGCCGCGAGCGGTGCATAGGAAGTTAGGGTGGATGGGTTAGATGATGGTAGGATCAATTACATTCGTTCCCCAGCCGTTAATATATGTTTCGGGATGTGGCATTAGGAATTTGAGGCGCTGATTTCAGCTTGAACTCGAAACAAAGAGGATTTCCAATCAAATTTATAAAATCAAGGTAGACTTTCTCGCGGTTGTGGAATCAAAATGCCTCACCTTAGAAAACTAAATTAGAACAAGTAGACGATGAGAGTTTTTCTAAGAATCACTTGTCATAGGCCTCAAAGTAGCACTTGTTTGGAGGTGAAATCTTGGAATTGCCTCGAAAATCTCAATCTCGACCTACGTATCGAAACAAGAAGGGAGCGGCATGAGCGGTACATAGGAAGTTAAGTGGATAGGTTAGATGATGGTAGCATCAATTACATTGCGTTCCCCAACCGTTAATATATGTTTCGGGATGTGGCATTAGGGATTGGCGGCGTTGATTCTGTAGCGAACTTCGAGAGCAAAGAGAAGTTTCCAATCGGCTGATAAAATGAGGTAGACTTTTTCGCGATTTTGTGGAATCAAATACCTCACCTAGAGAAGCCTAAATTAGAACAAGTAGACTATCGGGGAGTTTTCTAAGAATCACCTCATAGGCCTCAAAGTAGCTGTTTAGAGTGAAATCTTGGAATTACGCCGAAAATCTGTCGACATGCGTAAAACAAGAAGGGAGGCAGCACCGCGAGCAGTTGCATAGGAAGTTGCGTGAGATGGGATTTAGATGATGGTAAGGATAAATTACATTCGTTCCACGCAGCCGTTAATATATGTTTGAGGATGTGGCATTTAGGAACATTTAGGCTGATTCGGCCGAACTTCGAAACAAAGAAGTTTCAATCGGTACGTAAAATGAGATAGACTTTTTTAGGTAGTTTATTGGAATCAAATGCCTCACACCTAGAAAATCTAAATTAGATATTAAAATGTAGACTATGAGAGAGAGTTTTCTAAGAATCACTTGTCATAGGCACACTCAAAATAGCACTTGTTTAGAGTGAAATACTTTGGAATTACATTCGAAAATCTACAGCTCTACGACATAAATACTGAAAACACAAGAAGGGAAGCGGCATGAAAGGTATAGAAGGAAGTTAGGGTGGATAGGTTAGATGATGAGTAGGGTCCAATTACTGCGTTCCCCAACTAGTTAATATATATATGACTTTACTAGGGCAGCTGCTTCATCACGGTATCGGCGTCATTCTGCATTTGTGGACCACCATCGGCAGGAGGATCGAGGGGCCTTGAACAGCCCGTCCATCATGGGCACATCTCTTCTAATAGATGCGGTGGCTGGTCTCTCAGGCCATGGATAGAATCGGCGACTTGGGGAGAGGGGAAGGGCCTGACGTGGGGAAGAGGAAGGACAAGGCTGGGCGGCGGCAGATCTCGTGCAGGCGGGCGAGATGAAGAAGCGATAAGCGGCGGTGGGAGATGAAGCTTGATTCAATCTAAAAAATTCGAGAAGGGCAATACAGGTATTTTGGAAAAATACATATATGTTTTAGGGATGTGGCATTACTTGCAGGAACATTGCATTCGGCCTTGAGCTTCGAAAAACAAAGAGAAGTTTCAATCCGGTACGTAAAATGGAGATAGACTTTTTAGGTAGTTGTAGTGGAATCCAAATGCCTCACCCTAGAAAATCTAAATTAGATAAAGTAGACTATGAGAGGGTTTTTCTAAGAATCGCGTATAGGCCTCAAAGTAACACTTGTTTAAGTGAAATCTTGGAATTACATAGAAAATCTGCATTGTTGACCTACGTCAGTAAAACAAAAGAGGGAGCGGCATAAGAAAGCTACACTATACGAGGAAAGTTAGGGTGGATAGGTTAGATGATGGTAGAGGATTCAATTCACCATTGTGTTCCACAACCATTAATATATGTTTTACGGATGTGACATAGGGAGACTGTAGCGCTTGTGGATTTGATGTGAACTCAAAGCAAAAAGAGAAGTTTCAATCCGGCTATAGAAATCGAGGTAGAGCTTTTTCACGGTTGTGGAATCAAATGCCTC
>JADLZK010003430.1:0-206068 GCA_015847255.1 Hyparrhenia diplandra
GACTAAAATGTAATCTAGTACAACTCAAATAGGTAACAAATGAATGGAATGAGATGCTTTTATTGATTGATGATATATATTGGTATACTTTTATACATTGGAACACAATGAACCGTCATGCGATGGGGCGTCTGTTCAGGGATAATGATAACGCTACGAAAGCTAACACATTTATCACGGTGATAACGGTGCTTTGCCGTGATATCGGATAACGCTATGAAAACCGACACCTCCATCCCGGTGATAATGGTGCTTTGGCATGATATTGGTGGATGAAATGGACATTAGACTTTACCAGATCATCGATCTACTGGATGAGATCACCGCTTGTTAATTGGCGGTTGATTATTTAACACAAAACTCAGGTATAAAGCAGAGACTCCTTTGAAGTTCCTCTGTTTTCCCTACACATTTTCAACTGAAGCAAGAACGTTAAATGTTATCCTTTTCTTTTGGCAACTTCTTGGGATTCCGCTTCCTTGTTTTAGAAACTTGTACAGCTCTGGAAGCGAGGAAACCAACAGCTGTTCTGAGAAAATGTAGGGCTGGACGACCGACCTGCAGAACATGGAGTGTAGAAAACGAGAGGCTTTTGCTTGCGCACGAAATGCCGGATGCATTTCTTCAGGGCCGGCCAATGCTTTGTACTCCAGCTACTACACACACACTGGCCATGTGGAGTGTGAACTGTGGGTTCTTGAATTTCCTCACTTCCTTGGGAAGTGGGACAATGTGTGATTATTACGGTGATGATGGGTGGCTGCTTCATCAAACATCAAATTAAACCTTGCAACAACTTGGATTAGTTATTCAACTGCTTCACCTGGAAGATATACAAAGTCAGCATGATATCATATGGTGTGGACTGACAAGAGGATTAGAATAGTGTCCAGGTAAATTTCAGGTTCATTCTGTGTTCACCAGTTGGCACCAAACTATTCATGGAGGAAGAAGTAGGGAAATTCCTCTCAGGTGTTGAGTATGGGCGTCAAAAGATGACCTAGCACATGATACATCCACGTCAGAGAGTGGGCCTGTTGATGCATGGGCCACTGATGGATGAAGGCCAAAATATCCTTCATCTTCATCTTTATATGGAATAATAAAACATGTGTCAGTGTCAGTGTGCCACACTGGTGAAAAGGACATGGCCATCAGATTGTAAATTTGGACAGTGGAGCCAACAAAAAAGAACTAGTAAATGGCATGTCCTTTGAGTTTTGTAATTTACAGTGGAGACAAATATAGTTGATAAAAAAAAGCCAATATGGGCACACAAACATTGCTGAAAGAAACAACCATATACAGGGCTGTATGACAGTGGATGCTCTGGATCTAGAAAAGAAATTGAAGTCAAATTTCTCAGAGAATAATTAATAATTAATAATAAAATGGAATCCAGTATGCATGTATATGGATGGATCTGAGCGGCGTGCCGACATACACGGGAGACGCTCCTACGTCATCCTCCTCTCTGTCTGACGTGTCGTCGCCACATTGACACGGCTCCAGATTTGTCCATGCGGAGGCAGTTGGATAAATTATTCGACCGCTTGCCTTACTTACTCCAGGAATATAAATAAATGTTGCTATTTTCTATAAAATCCGTTAAATTTATTTATATAATTATTTGACTTGAAATTTCCATTCTCTTATTCATGTAATATTCAACTCCATTTTGTGCTGAACAATTAATTGGAATCAAATTAAGTGGATTGACGAGCAAGTGCCCAGGAATATTGCAATTCTATGGTCATTTGAGCAATAATATTTTTTAAAACAAATTGAGCCATAATAGGCACCGGTTGCCTACTTGCATAGTGAGCTGCGGCAGTGTGATCATGTCGTTCATGGGCACGAGTTCAGCTACTACCAGTACCAGTGTACCACTGCATGAATGATGCATCAGTCGACATCTTCCTTTTTTTTTTAAAGGCATCGTCTTGATCTTACAGGCTTTGCCTAGAGCATGTGAGTCACGCATAGATGAGACTGACAGGTACATGGCATCCTCCAGGGTTTTAAATATATTAGCTAGGGAGGAAAACCAAAAGATGGAGATAATGGGTCATAAATAAAACATTTTAGTTATTAGGTGAGCTTTACCAGATAGAAAAACCTTAATTAGTTGACAGATATAAGATTATGGAGTAGTAGTGTGTGATCACCAACTGAATTATCATCAGAGTAGTAAAAACCTGGCCAATTTGCTGTAGGAGAACTCAATAAGCTCTGAGGTAGCTCGAAAATTATCACAATTTATCCAACAACAAGACTAATGGACTAATTTTTAGTAGCATCTAGTCCAAGAGGGTTTAGCCCCTCGTATGGTGCGAATTTAACTCATTTGTGCATTTGTGCATGCACTAGTCGTTACTCTAAAAAAATTGAAAAACATCTTTAGAGATTAATATTAAGGGGTTCCTCGCTGTCCTCAGTCGGTTAGGAAAAACAGGCCCCTAGGTAGCTTGCCGTGCCTAGTGGCAGCAGCTGATAGGACACATATAGGAGTCGCCAACAATGCATGATTGCAAGTGAGATACTGACAGGAGGACTAGTACTAATTCCCCCGTTCCATTTCATTTTGCAAATATCCAAACGACTAATATGCCGGCCTTTGGTTGTGTAGAAAATCCGTGCAATATTTATAGTTCCAAATAAATTTGTTAAAAACTAGACTTAACCAACCTCCAAGGCGACTAATTGCGTAGTATAAATTTGACGTATTTTAATAAATAAGACACGTTTGAAAACACGGCGAGCCGGCCGGCGAGAGGCATCACCGTCCGGCGCCGTACGTGATAAACACGTGTCCGCCACCCGACAGCGGCACGTAGGATCGGTTTGACTACTGGATGTTTGGATCTGGATGAAGGCAAATTTGGCGACCTTGCATTATCGTGATGTGTCGCCGTGTGTAACACGTCGAAAGGAGCCGGCCGGCTTAGAGGCATCACCGTCCGGTTCCGTTCATGTTGCACGTGCTGCTGACATGCACGTCGATCCGTTTGACTACTGGATGTCTGGATCTGGATCAAATCAATTTGAAGAATATTTAGTGATTTATTTGTCAAAGGAAAAAGTAGCTTAAGCGCTTATCCGTTTTCGTTCATGTTGCAGGCTGCTGCAAATATATCAAAGGCTATCAAACAAATAAATTTAATTTAGTTCTTTATTTGTCTCCTCAAAACAGTTAATCTTTTGTCAAATATATCAGGCTATAACAATTAAAGATAAGTACTCCATTCATCAAAAGAAGAACATATAAAGGCATGTTTAGCACGGTTTTGAATCAAATTTCCGTACGTGGAGGAGCAACACAAAACATTTTAAAAAAAGGAGCCGTGTTTTCTCTTGAGGAGCCAAAGGTTTTTTTTTTTTTTTTTTTGTTGGTCTAGAGCCCAAGCTATAATAATTAGTTATTGTCCGATAAGTACTAAACAACTCTAACATCCATGGTAACGAAAACAAAACATTGAAAGGGAGAAACATTCCCACCCTACTAGGCATTGAACATATAAAGGGAGAAATGTTGTACAACAAGCTCTTTGCTTATAACGAGGGAACTCCGGCGTTGCAAGCGTGCGCGTTGTTTTTGTGCGGCCAGGGAGGAGTTGGCGCCAGGGGGGGAGGGGCGGATGGGGTGGCCAGCTACGGAGCACAAGGGATGGATGGGCAATAAAGCATGACGGCGATGCCAGTTCATGAATCATGGCGAGGCATTGGTGTACACCTGTACTTGCCGTGGATACATGAAATCGGTTCTGGTCTAATTTTATTTGAGTCAGGGTGAATCTCCATGTACTAAATTGCAAAACCGGTCATTGTTTAGGAGGAACTCACAGGACTATGTTTCAAGCTTCATTACTGAGTGTTGAGCATGATATGAATGAGGGGCATCGTGTTGTACTATGTAATTCGTGTGAAAAACAAAAACGTATTCCATGTACTAAATGGTGCAAAAGATAGGACGGCAAGTATTTGTTTAGTAGGAACAATAGGACTAAGTTAGGTGTATACTTTACTAGGTCTTTGAGCATGATACTTGAATGAGGGGCATGGTGTTAGTAAACCGTTTAACAAAGGGCTAGATAGATTAATGGTTCCGGGATCTAATAGATAGATATGGGACGGCGGGCACACTGCCGCTCGCATTAATGTTCTATCTAGGTTAGGATGAAGGTTGTTGTTAGTAAATTGGTTTAACAAAGGGAAGGTTGTTGTTAGTAAATTGGTTTAACAAAGGGACTTAAAATAAATTAATGTTAACTTACTTTATATTCATACATCTTCCTTGCAGATGCATGGATATAAAGCAAGCTAACATTAATCTATCTATTTAAAGAGATAATGGGCACTTGCAGTTTGATATCTATCTAGGTTAGGATGAAGATTGTTGTTAAAAAATGGTCTAACAAAGGGAAGGTTGGTGTTAGTAAATTGGTTTAACAAAAGGATTAAGATAGATTAATGTTAGCTTACTTTATATTCATATATCTTCCTTGCAGGATATAAAGCAAATTAACATTAACATCTTCGTGTTTCAGGATATAAAAGCAAACTAACATTAATTTATCTATTTTTTTAAAAAATTACGCTAGAAGGAGGGCTTGAACCTCCGACCTTGTGGTTAACAGCCACACGCTCTAACCAACTGAGCTATTCCAGCTTTGTGATCCCCCAGTTTGTCCTTCAGTTTCCTATGTATTTTGTTTACATGTTCTCAAACCAATCAAACATGTTCATAGGAAGGTTTGCATTCAAATGTATTCTATAGTTTTTATTTTTATATTTTGCAAAGACCAAAGTTTTTACAGGTTCATCCGCAAGCTCATAGGATGGTTTGCATTCAAATGTTTTGTGAACCTAATGTCGAGTGAAACCTTGGTTTTACGGACACACTGGTACGACTTATAAGGTGCCTATGTTGGAACTAAGTTGGATGCTAAACTGAACATACAGCACCGCAGAGTTTCAGAAATTCAAGTAGTTATACATAAACTCTCAATAAGCAGACCTTGATCACGTTAGGTACATCCATGAATTCAGTAACGGAGAAATTTCAAATATAACTATTGAATGGCAACAATGGTTATCATTTATCATTTCCATTTGTCAAAAGAATTGCTGCCATGATTTCTCTCAAGGGTCCAAATTCGTTCGCCAATTATCCACTGATCTTTTCACTGTGGCCCTGGCCTCCAAGATCTCTGCGTCAGTGAATTTGTGCTCCACAATTCCTACTGACCAGGCTGGAGGACATGGATTACAGTCTCAACATCTTTGCTCCACCTGCCTGAGAGAGAGCATCAAGAAAGAAAATGAAAAAGATAATTCAATTCCATTTCCATTTCCAATGAAATTATGGACACACATAAATTAAGCATCTATCAAACTGCACGGATCAATGAAAATTCAAAGGTAAAACCGTACCTGATAAGCTGGGGGCAGTCTACGAGGCAAGACCCTCAGGAAAGACATCACGGTAATCTTTCTCTTTCAGATTTCTGTAACTCAGATTACCCAACTCTGCTGATCAAACGGATGGCAACAATAAAATACAGAAAATACAACCACCCAATCAGTCACCTTTCTTCAACATTGTTAAGGAGCACAGTGCTCGGTGATGCAAAGCAAACTCGTACATGATTATTCTGCAGAAAACTTCACAAAGAATTTTTTTTTTGAAGTGTCTTCACTAAGAACTTTAACTGTTGCTATGCAGCCTTAAAAAAAATTAGCACACTACTACAGGCATGTCATGAACATGATACAAAACAAAATACAAGACAACAAGCATATTCACGACACAATTAGCCAGTCTATAGTTACACATCATGTCATCATTTTTCTGAGGGGCACATCATGTCAATGCCATCATATCTTTTGGTGCAGCTGAGGCAGATTTTTATCAGTCACGACTCATGATGAATGCTAGATGATGATGATGTTACAACACGGAACTTGCAGCTTCACTGAATCAGGTGCTTTCGTTCTGCACTTGGAACCATGCGAGCCCTGGCTGACCACACTGCCTCGACTCTGGGATGGCAACTATTGGCCCCAAAAAATATGCGCCATAGGTCGAAAGTATTATCGCGGACGAGCATTGCAGCGCCCAAAGAGTCAACAGATACCCTGGACAGGTTCCACTTTTTATCTTTCTCATCAATCCTGAACCACAAGTAACAGAGGTACACTAAGTTGCCGAAAAAGTTATAATAAGTCCTCATTTTCTGTATTTCCAATAAAACAGCACTAAATCAAATCATGGTCATGACATGTCTGCCAACATCAATCACGGGAAGTGCTATTGGTCTTCCGACAAGTCTTATTTGCCTCAATAATCAGAGTGCCATTTATTCCATTATTTCATCAGGTGATGAGTGGGAACAGGGAAGACAGTCTTGCTACATAAGATTTGTTACTTAATCTCAGACTGAAGGAAAAATAAGTTACTAAGTTTACCACAAAAAAAAAAAAAATATTCACATAGACAAAATACGAAACCACAAAAGTCACAAAACACAATGAGCCAACACTCCTACAGACCGAGCTGATATGCTGAGCAAGTTCATTCTATTTTGAGGTTTGAGGCTTGAGAGATGTTATACACGCTCAATATATCTATCTATTTAGTATAAACAGATCTTTTGTGTAAACTTAATAAGACTGGTAAACATAGTCTGATTTAGTCACTGAAGGCAAACCGACAGATGGATAAAGCACAAAAAAGAAATAGTAAAAGCATTGTTGTTCTTAAGGAAATCAGCTGACTTTCATAGGGATGGAACTAGTTGTTCACATCTAAGCTCAGATTCATTTTACCTTGAAAACATTGGGAAGCTGACAATGAAGTATATTGCGTAGAACAAAGGAACCAACTTTGTACATTACATCCCAGTCAACGAATTCATAGTATGGGAACTGCAAAAGTCCACACAGAATATCAACCAAAAGATATGAAAATAATAGAGTAATGGATAGAGATAGAACTAGAAAGTGGAAATTAAATATAAGCTAGAACATACATTTGCAATGGCTAGGGTCTCGAGGTACGCTATGAAGTATGACAGTGCTAAAATCCATGCTGCTTCAAATAACCAGCGAATAGACTGTGGTAAGTGAGCTGTAGAGTGACGTAATCTACGGAGTGTCATATTGATGCCATATGATAGAACAGGAAGCAAGCATGGGTCAGGAGAAACGTTGTATGAGGTACCTGAAACATGAAAGCAGTTAAAAACATCATAAATAACATGGCAACTGTGATCAATCATTAACTCAGAAAAAAAAAAAACGGGAACAAGGTTCTTGGACACATTTCTTCTTAAAACGAATGCAGAACATACATGCCAGCTCAACTATCTAGTTTCTATTGTCAGTTTCCTGAAAGTGATAATACAGGTGAACCCTGCAAGCTTGGATTCAGATTCTGAAACCACAGTGGTTCCACATACCATCTTCTTTGTCATTTACTGAAAGCAAGCCATCCACAACCTTGTTGTAAAAAATTATGTTAATAAACTAATAATCCACTTACTCCAAATTGTGATGTGATCCAGGTAACGGATTTCCCCTGTTCCCTATAACCATCCTGGATCTTCCTTGTCAATAAAATAATAACAATAACTTATCTATTCAATTTTATCCAAGTAGACCTTAAGAACAGCACCAACAAGAAGTTATTGGTAGTACATAGTCATCTATTACTATGACATCACATCAAATTTCAATGCACTTAATTAGCCAGAATTTATTTACAGCAGAGAAAAAAAACAGTTTTAACTGCAGCGACATAATATTGGAAACATGAAACCTCTAATTGTACTATCATATGCATGTTGGATCACATGACAAAAAATTGCGGTACTTGTAACTGTGGTCTGCAACAAAAGATGCCACTAAAAAAAAGGGAGAACATCTACAAGAACAACTAGAAGCCATCAAGTCTTACATTATTCATCCTCCATGATGGAAAAGTATATGAAGCACCAAGAACTGTGAAGAAGTAATGTGTCCAGAAGTAGTTCCCCACATAGCTAAAAATTATAATCCAAATATTAGCCTGCAATGGCAAGATGTGTTTTGGATTTAGCAAATGGTTTCAATGAGACAAACTGAACCAACAAATCTCACTAGTAAAAGGAAATCCATAAACAATTGAGAAATACAGGTCTAGTTTTTTTTGTACTGGTAGCCTGCTAGAATCATTAGAGTAGCTGCACACTGAATTCCAATAATAATGATTCTAAAGTCCCAATTCATCAGAGGCAAACTGGTATTTTTTTTCCAAGTTCGCCGCATAGTTTATCTGCACTCACTAGGTGAAATTAAAACTCACTGAAGTTAACTAGCTGAATATTTTAGGATCTGATGTACAATAACAAATATAATTTACACAATGTTTTTCCATGAAAAGAATTGTTAAATATTTATAAACCTAAATTGTCACAAATGATTCATAGATTAAATAATTACCTTGACCCAGTATCGATCTTTGAAATTTCTGACACTATCTGCCTGAAAAGTGAAGATACTGATAATTAGTTTCTGAACATATAAATTCAGTTTAGGTTAAGAAGAAAAGTTCGCATTAAACAATATAAAAAAAATGACTGCATTTTTAATAAAAAAATGAACAGCAATATCTTCAAGGGAGCCAAAAGAATGTTAAAAAGGACATTTGTTATTAATATCCAAGATGATAGACCTGGAAGCAAAGTATTGGTACAAAAGGTCATTTTCACAAATTGAACGTGACCTGGTATGAATTGTACAAATCACCCATAAGGTCGTTCTCACAAATCACAATAATGAATCTGGTTTGATAGATGATTAAGAATAACAGGTGCTGTCAAAGGTGAAAAGAAGAGGACATGACTGGCAGCGCCAACACAGGAATGCGACAGGGCTCGTGGTTGACAGTGACAAATGCAGCACGTCTCGAGACAAAGGGGGAAAAACAAACAGCAAAGAGGGCTCATAATATAAAAGGGAGGTTGCCCTGTCCCCATACCAGTCTGCTCTGAATTTTCATAGTTTGCCAACTACCTGCTATTGCTTTTCCATCTTACATACATTCTCACCTAATGGTAGATTGCTGACGTATTATGAAAATGCTAACACGAGCATTGCCCCTTCACTAGCGTGTCTTACAAACTAAACACATGTCTGAAGAATTAACATAGAGCATGCGTATCCTGCTTGAACCATACATATGTTGGTGAAATGAGCAGCCAGAGCCAGGAGGGCGGTATTCATTCATTTATTTAGGGATCATTTGGATCATTCAATTCCTTTGGGATTAGAGGGGGTTGAGGGGTACTTTTAGATCCTGAATTGAATCCAAACTAGCCCTTATGGATTATTACCTTTCCTACGAGGAATAGGGGGATGACGAACGCCGGCACGGTGGACACCAAGCCAAGGATCAGGTACTCGAGCTCCGTGAACCTCTGCACATGACACAAGAAGCCAAGAATGGGTAAAAGACATAATATATACAGTATTATAAATAGTTCATTCACCCGCTCCGATCTCGATCCAATGTGGAAGTGGAACCCGATCGATGGACCGCGGCCAACAACCAACCAGCCGAGAATCATGCGGCTGGCTGGCTGGCTCTAGATGAACGAACACAAGATGGATGATGAGACGGATCGAGGAGGAGCACCGTACCACGTAGAGTTTTGAAGGGGACGACGACGCCGAGGCAGAGCGTGAGCCAGAAGGGCGTGTAGAGCAGGAAGAAGGCCTCCCCCCAGCGCTTGCTCCCGTCCGCCGCCAGCCACGCGCTCCTCCTCCCCGCACCGCCGCCGCCAGCCTTCGCCCCCGGCCGCCGCGCAGCTGCGAGGGGAGGGGAGGAGAGGAGAAGAACCCGGTCAGATACGCGGAGGGTCGGCCGCTCCTGGAACTGGAAACAAGCGCGCGCGTGGGCGGGGCTGGACGCACCTGCCATTGGCTACCGGGCTGGTTCCGCTTGCACCGCAGGACGCCGGGGACGCCGGGCGGGATGGAATCGAATCGGATCGGTGACGAAGAGGCAGGCCAGCGTGTAGTGCAAGTTGTCAGTGAGCAGTGTGAGCTCGATTCCCGCGCGTGCATTGGCCGACCCGTTCAACCTCCATCCTCCATCCACATTTCCAGAGCACATCGATTTGTAATCGTTGCTGAAGAGTCTTCAGCTTACGAGTAGTCAAAGAAACCAAAAAAAAAAAAAACATTGTAACTAGACTGGCTGTCCCGTTCGACCTAGATGTAGACACTCATAGACATAAACACACATTTACCCTATGAATTCATACACATATACATCCTACACCTATAAACACCTCTCGGAAAATTGAATTTGACGGCAAATCTCGAGACTTGCATGTACACCATACACTGTGAGCACCTCCCGAAGAGCTAAATTGGATTGGCAAATCTCGAGATTGACGAGGACTAATCTTAGTGTGGGTCATCCAAAGAAAAAAAAAATAAAATAAAGGTTATTATAGCCATTTCACTATTTTTAGCACATATAAGTTGTTTTCACAAACCATTTTCTTAAACAACTTTAGCTGCATTAATAGAATTGCTCCACTAGATGAAGCCAGAAAAGTTGCTCGATGAAGAAGAGTCTAACTAAATGGGGACGCCAATTTTGTATATTTAAGCAAATAACTAATCCTTTCGTCTAAAAAAAATAGGATGGCTTGTTTAGCGTGGCCCCGGTAGCACATGTGCAGAGGAGCCAAACTAAACATATTTAAAACGAGGAACTTTTTCTGATAAGAAGATAGAGATCTCGCTTTCTTGAAATCCAACAATTACAAATTTGATTAGGTCTATACAATACGGTATCACCTAGTCTAAAGCAATGCACGAGAATGGAGGATAAGGATACGCTGACACCGAGGATATTGGGGAGAACGACTCTCTCTACTTGGATATGCTGACAAGTTATATATTAGTGTTGTTTTCTCTCATACTGAAGTGTCAATCCATTTTGAAAATTGTGTGCTGAAGCTGAAGGCATGTAAACTTTGGATATGATTGGATGGGACAGAAATATTTTTTATAGTTACCTTATCTAAGTTTAAAGAATGAATAGGAAATAGGGAGAAATATAATAAGGAGAATGTAAAAAAAAATAAAGAAGAAGAAGAAAAGTAGCAGTTGGAAAATAAAGAAGATGAATGAAGAAAAACAAGTACTTGAAACTTGCGAATGAAAAATAAAAAAAGAAAGAGGAACAGGAGCAAAATTGGAGAACTGGATCTTGTGAATGCAAAATAAAAAAGAAAGAAGTAATTGGAAAATAAAGAAGACAATGAAAAAAAAAAAAAAAGGAACAGGAGCAAAATTGGAGAATTGGATCTTGTGAATGCAAAAAAAAGAAAAGAAAAAAGAGTAATTGGAAAATAAAGAAGACAATGGAAAAAAAAAAAGAAAGAGGAACAGGAGCAAAATTGGAGAATTGGATCTTGTGAATGCAAAATAAAAAGAAAGAAAAAAAAAGAGTAATTGGAAAATAAATGAAAAATAAAAGAAAGAGGAACAGGAGCAAAATTGGAGAATTGGATCTTGTGAATGCAAAATAAAAAAGAAAGAGAAAAAAAAAGTAATTGGAGAATTGGATCTTGTGAATGCAAAATAAAAGAAAGAGAAAAAAAAAGAGTAATTGGAAAATAAATGAAAAAAAAGAAAGAGGAACAGGAGCAAAATTGGAGAATTGGATCTTGTGAATGCAAAATAAAAAGAAAAGAAAAAAAGTAATTGGAAAATAAAAGAAAAATTGCGCTAGAAGGAGGGCTTGAACCTCCGACCTTGTGGTTAACAGCCACACGCTCTAACCAACTGAGCTATTCCAGCTTCTATTATAATTGTCTATATTTGTTTATTTATCACTAAATATCTAACCAACTGCGTTATTCCAACTTCTGCTCCAGTTGTCTATTTTTTTTTTATTTATCAGGAAAGCCAAAGTGTCTACGTGTTCCTCCAACCATCAAGCATGCTCATAGGAAGGTTTGCATTCAAATGTTTTGTGAACCTATTGTCGAGTGAAACCTTGGTTTTAAGGACACTCTGGTACAACTTATAAGGCACCTATGGCCAAAATAAGTTGGAACTAGAAGCAAAACTGATCATACATCACTACAAAGACTTTCAGATATTAGAATAGTTTTACATAATACTCCCATGAATTCAGTAAGGGAAAAAAAAATTCAAATATAACTATTGAATGGCAACAGTCCGCCCAGCCATGGTACTCTTATCATTTCCATCTCAGGAGTATATTATGTCAAGTGAAACCTTGGTTTTAAGGGCACTCTGGTACAGCTTATAAGGCGCCTATGGCCAAAATAAGTTGGAACTAGAAGCAAAACTGATCATACATCACTACAGAGAGTTTCAGAAATTAGAATAGTTTTACATAAACTCCCATGAATTCAGTAAGGAAAAAATTTCAAATATAACTATTGACTACAGCCATAGTACTCTTATCATTTCCATCTCAGGAGTATATTATGTAGAAACCTTGGTTTTAAGGACATTTTACATAATACTACGGCCAAAATAAGTTGGAACTAGAAGCAAAAAGTAATCATACATCACTACAGAGAGTTCAGAAATTAAATAGTTTTACATAAAATGAATTCAGTAAGGGAAAAAATATTAAATATAACTATTGAATGGCAACAGTCGCGCCCAGCCATGGTACTCTTATCATTTCCATCTCAGGAGTATATTATTTCCATTTGTTGTCAAAAGAATTGCTGCCATGATTTCTTTCAAGGGTCCAATTCATTCGCCAGTTATCCACTGCTCTTTTCACTGTGGCCCTGGCCTCCAAGATCTCCGCGTCTGTGAATTTGTGCTCCACAATTCCTAATGGACCAGGCTGGAGGACGTGTATTACAGTCTCAACATCTTGCTCCACCTGCCTGAGAGAGAGAGAGAGAGCATGAAGAAAGAAAATGAAAAGAAAAGTCCATTCCATTTCCAATGAAATCATGGACACACATAAATTAAGCATATATCATACATAATACACACGGGTTATTGAAAACTCAAAGGCAGAACATACCTGATAAGCTGGGGCAGTCTTTGAGGCAACAGTCGCAGGAAAGACATCACGGTAATCTTTAGCTTTACTCAGATTTCTGTAACAAGATGTCAAGTCTGTATATATTAGAAGTTACAGAAGATTACCTAACTCTGCTGAGCAAGAAGAAAATAATGTGCCACAGTTTCTCATTCGTAGTGTAACATAAGAGTAGGGTTTTTTTTTTTTTCTCCTGGAAAGGGGGGGAGTTCCCTAATATAGCTACTGAATAAACTGAACTTTGGCTGTTGATTAATCTATCATACCTAAGAAAGACAATTTCCAAATCGACACACACACTGTATTCCGAATAGAAGCAGATAAGCTGATTAGAGAACAAGTGATTATCACTAACAACGGCGATCAATGGTCACTAACAACGGCGATCAATGGTTACATGTTACAATTAGGAAATCCGGCTAGAGGCAATTTTAAAGCTGTAACTTAAGAGTGTTCTGGTTCTGAACATCGTCTGTGTTCGCTGGATTCAGATCAAACTAGCCCGCGCACTCCCTGAGAGGCTTTCGTTTGGCTGGTGGGGGAAGCAATACACTGGAGGAATGGTTCAGGAAGGACTGGAGGATTGATCCCCTTCCTCGTTGGGGTTGAATCCCTTTCTCAATTTAATCATTTGGGACGGTATGGATCATCAATTCATCACTGGCATAGAGTGGCAGAAAAACTAGGATGCAAATGTGCAACAGTAACAAGCAAAGTAGAAATTGTCAAGATAGTGGCACTGTCTCTCATAATTTGAAAGATTACAAAACAGAAGGTTACAAGAATCCAATGCCAAAAAAAAAGAAGACGAGTGTTTTTTAGACAAAGGATGGTTAATATCCGGCTTTCATCTACGTACGTAACCTAGAACGGATTTGACTTTGCTCACCTTGCTTCAAAGCCGGAGGTTGAGCTGGGATTGGGAGGGGCCAGATCGAAGGTCGCCGGCGGGTGCTGCAGGTCTGCTTCTTGCCGTCGCCGGCCACTGGGGTCTGGGCTGGGCGCAGGTCGCTCACGCGCAGCCGCGCAGGGGCGGCGCAGGGGAAGAGCCGGAGGAAGACCGAGGAGGACGAAGCCCGTTGGCTTTCCCCAACAAACGGCCCGGCCTCGGCCCGGCCTAGTAAGCTCTGGGCTCTACCCTAACCTATCGGGCCTCCTGGATAACCGTCGGCACGAGCTCGCACCGCACGGCACCGGTCAGACCCCGATCGCGGCTCCTCCCCCCTCCTCTCCTCCTCTCCTCTCGTCGGCGGCCTGGCCCCAATTCCAATTCCGCTGCTCTTCGCGGGTGGGAGGCGCCTCCGGCGACGTGGTCCGCGTAGGGCATCCGACTTCGTCCGAATCGTCGGCGGCGTTTCCTCATCAAGGTACGGTGCCGCCCCCCTATGTGCGTTTTAGCGATGCTTGGAGTGCTGGCAACAGCAGGACCGATCGACCTGCCCTTATTACGGGGGCGCTGCCGAACCTCGCGGCGCAGGCAGGGGATCGTTGAGACCGACCTCGTTGTTTGCGGATTCCCTCCCTGTTTGTTTGTTTTGTTTGGTCTCGTTGCGAATTCGATTGTACAGTACAGTAGATTGCTGCATTCCTAGTTGTTGTTGGAGTGCTCGATGACGCCTGATAGCGTAGTTGCCCCCTTTGCTGTATCAAAATTATCGCCCCCGTTGATTTGATTCCTGTTCGGTGGGTGGGTGTCGATGGAGCGAGCATCCGGTTCTACTTCACGTCTGATGCTCTCTCTAACCCTGTTTCAATTGATCCAATCACGTTTGTTTGGTTCTATAGAGCCTGATCAGCTAGGAATTTTCCTTCTCTTTTCACCATTTTGGGATGAAAAAATTGAAGGAAGGAGCTCTGCCTTCCAATTAGGTGAGTTAGTAAAGTGATGGCTATTCGGTCGGACCCCAAACAAATCCTCCCCAAGGCACGGCAAGGAGTTCAGAATTAGCACTCCTTTTTACAGGAGAAGGGTAGAAGAGGTCGGTCTACGACACTGAAACAAAAGCAGCGCTCTCGAGGCTGGTCGATGTCATCTTTAGCTTTTGAAATTTAAGCCACCTGCTGCGCAGTTTGGAACTCTGTTTCCAAAGATCCTTTGGTTTTTCGCCGTTTCCAGATGTTCCACATTATCTAGGTTCCTGAGCCATTGAAGTTGTCTGTTTATCTTTTGGGACCTTTCGGGATCCAGCTTTGATCCTCCGATGGTTCATCATCTTGCTGGGCTAACACAATGTTGAAGTGCTCCCATGTCATAACCTGATTCCAAACGGTTTTGGATTACAAGCGAGCTTATGTGCTGCGCTTGTTCTTGTGTCCTTCGGTGATTAGCTATTTGTAATGAGTGTTGATGTGTTGTGGTGTCCCATCCACAATGACATCAGTTGTCTATATGTAAAGTAATAAGTTAGCTCAGTTGTATCTTGTCTTGTATTTACCTTTCCTTGAGCTACCTAATCCTTGTAATCTTGCTTCATATCTCGTTTTATGCTTTTGTTCTTCTACCTCTGCTCATGCTACCCTTGCTAAACATCAGATGATGAACACAGCAAGTGATGCTCAAGACAGTGGGACCAACAACTTCGGTCCAGAAGCACATTTATTGTGCTCACTTAGCACAGAACAAAGTATCGCTTGGCAAGCCCAGATTCTACAAACAACAGCCGAGCACATGGCCAAACTCCAGGAGATTGTATCTGTACAAGCTTCAATTCTCAAGAGCTACAATGGTGTGTCCATTGTCAACCATCAGGAGAGTCCATCCACGCCATCCCTGCCCCCATTCAATATGGGGAAGCTCGTAGATATGCAGCACCAAGTATTGGAAGGAGTGACCCAACAGAAGAATTCTCATCAGTCTCAGGAGAAAGACCAGATTAGCAGTCTAAAAACACCATTGAAGAGACAAGTAGTAAAAGCATTGAAAAGCATGAAGCCTAATGAAGGTATTGGTGATAAGCCACTTGGAATTCAGGAACCCTGCCACTGTTGTAGGCATTATGGTTTTCCCTGTCTTCAGAACAACTCAAGCAAAGTCAAAGATAAGACAAGCCAGAATCACCACCCCGATGTTGACAAGAAAAGGAAGGCAATCTCACAGGAGACACAGTTGGAAAGTAGTCAGCACCTGGGTCTTACGACACCGTCACATGTTGACAGGAAGAGGAAGGTGATCTCACAGGAACCACAGTTGGAAAGTAGTCAGCACCTGGGTCTTACAGTGGCACCGTCAGTTCTTATGCAATGCTCTAGTACAGAGGGTCCAAACCCTAAGGGGGCATCAGCAGTTCCTCAAGTCAGAGGTAATCCACACGAGATATTCCTAGATGGGTGGAGTATCACTTATAAGGAATTTCAGCCTCGAAAGGGTAAGCATGCTAAGAAGCAAATAAGTAAAATTAGTGAAGTGAAGTTGAACTCTCAGAATGAGCAAGCCAGCGACAGTCTTCTTCCTCATGGTACATCATTAAAAGGTGCTCAATCTCATCAGGGCAGCACCCCAGTCAATGCTTGTTTCCATTGTCAAGAAGAAGGACATTTCGTGGCTCAGTGCCCAAAGAAGGATCGAGCCAGTGACAGTCTTGGATCTCATGGTACACCATTAAAAGGTGTTCAATCTGATCAAGGTAGCACCCCATGCAAGGCTGCTGGTAAGACTTGTTTCCATTGTCAAGAAGGAGGACATTTCGTGGCTGATTGCCCAAAGAAATACCAAGACAGAGATAGTCTTGTACCTCATGATACATCATTAAAAGGTGCACAATCTCATCAGGGTAGCATCCCAGGCAATGCTGCTGGTAAGGTTTGTTTCCGTTGTCAAGAAGAAGGACATTTGGTGGTTAATTGCCCAAAGAAGTATCCACTGTTGTTTGGCAATAGGGACACACAGAAACAGAATTTGTCTCCATCCGAAGGAAAGATTTGCAACGAGACAGTACAAGTCCCATAAAGTAGCTGCGCCAAGGCAATCAAATCTTTTACAAGGAAATTACAGTCGCCACAGCCTTCTAACACCCCAGGCCAGCACACTAGCTCTCAAGGACCATGTCAACCTATATCAAACAACACTTCTATGAAGAGCAACACCCCAAAGAAACCAGTTAAGAGAGTTTGTTATCATTGTAGAGAGAAAGGACATTCTTCTAATTTGTGTCTGCAGAAGAATCAGCATTTGCTTGATGGAAGAGGTCAGAATCAGATCCCCATTGAACTTGAACCACCTGTTGTGAGTGATAGTGGTGCTCAAGGCCAAGGCAGCCAAGTGCAGGATAGTCACACTGGAAATCAAGCCAATCTTGAGGTGGTCAAGGAGGATAAGAACACTCAGAGTGCCATATGAATTCGGTTTTGTTCAGTGGTCAGCCTGTTGAGGGCTCCCCGTGTGAACTCAGACCAATCAAGTGGATCTGTGACTAGAACTGTGCAATCAAATCCTGGAGTTTAGCATGGAGCCATAAGTCAGGGAGCATGGGTTTCCATAGATCTGATGCTGCCAACAAAAGGCAGCAACTGTAAGCGGTGACAGCAAATCCTGGAATCTTCAGGCACATTGATGCAACATGGCGAGCATGCTGGAAGCGTGGCAATTTCGCCAATTGAGATGTCCATCCAGCCTGTCTTTGGCTGTTCGGCTCTTTGCTCTTGTTGATGATGAGATGCTGGGTGACCTTGCATGTCTTATTCCCATCATCATGGAGTTTCTGTGGAGGTACTTGTTGTTGATTTGGAATCATAAATTGTTGAGGATTGCCAACATTCAGTTGGTATATTTGTTGTTTATTTGTGCCGTTAGTTCTTCCATTAATAAAGAACAAATCTGGCTGTATCACCTCTACAATTGGCATGATGCTTTCATGCAATATGACCATTTAGACAATTTTATCAGGCCAGCGTGATGGCTATGCATATTTTCTGTGAGATCATTATATCATCCATTTTTCTCTTTTGTGGTGTATGGTTTGATTTGTTGTGCAGCGCATGCTGTCTATCTTTCCTCAGGACAAAACAAGATTAGAACAAAAAGTACTAGGCTGTCTTATTTGCAGTGCCTCAAACTCAAAGGCTGGGCTCAAGGCTCGCTTAGCTTATAGCAACCTTTATCCTTAAATAACATTATCTGTGTCAAACAGGGCAGGTCTCTTTAAATGTTTAATGATGATTATGCTGTGCAATGTGTACATTTTATACTGCTGTAACTCTTTGGTTGTGCTTTTTAGTTTGCCAGGTGGTTCTGAAGAATCAAGGCAGCACTTAGGTTGTGCCTCTGCCTAATGATTCCAACTATTATTCAGAGAGTAGCTTTGCATGTAGGAATTGCAGCAGGCTGTTAATTTGTCTTCTGTTCCATTTTTGTTGTCCAAATGAGGACCAATTGGGCCTAGCTACCACATTTGTTACTTTGGAGTTTGGAGTGTGAAGAGATGAAAGTATTGTCATTCAGCCTAATATCATCTTCAGAATGTAATGATGCTTTTCAAGATGGTTGTGATGTTATTTAGAAACTATTGTTGTTGATGTTCTGTTGAGCTAAGATTCCCACTGAATGCTATCCTGCTAAACTAAAAAGTAGCTGAGGCTATTCACATGAAAAGTAAAGCAGAGAGATATTGCTTTGCATTTCACATATATTATGCATTTGGGGTTTCTAATAACAGCTACGCTTATCTGAATTCTTTGAACCAGGGCTCTTTGCCTGTTTTCTCCGGAGTCCATTTGACAGGTGCAATTGAATATGGTTATCAGAATTTTGCTAACACAAATTATAGCCTATTGCTGTAAGCCCACCATACTTCTAGTGATTCACCAAAAGTTAGTGGTCCCATTCAGCACATTGTTGGTTGCCAGTCACAACAAAAATGTTTACCAATTGCCAATTCACATTCTGGATTGAAAGTGATCCTGATGTTTACCATAATGCACTCCGAAAATACATTGATCAGTATTCATTTTGGTTGTCTACCAGTTCCTGCAGAATCTCGAGCCGGCCAAGTAAGATGGAACTGGGTCTGCAACATCAGCGAACAAGGAACCTGGAACATGGGCGGAGGGAGCGAGCCCCTGCACCATGTCTATGTGTGACTGCACTGCTGCAAGACGAGTGCTACCTGGAGGCTCTGTGCTAGGCAAGGAAAATACAAGGTACGTGCCTTTGCGCAGTTACCTACTTCCCGCCTTCCCTGGTTGATGAGGATGAGATTTTTCCCGCGTTCCTGGTGGCATAGCTTCTATTTGTTACTTTCCCCTTTGCTTGTTGCTAGAGAAACGTTTATGTTGCATGGGATCACTGACATGGGGATTGCTCCAGGTTATTACCGTGCAGCCTGCTCTTTTCCTGGAGAGAGCCATGGCGAAGAACAGCGCCCAGAACCTGGAGCTGTTTATGTGGTATGTATATTATGCTTGTGTTCTGATGGCCCACGAAAACATTGGCCTGCCTTTCCATTTGCAGATGAGGTACCAGTACCAGGGCATGTTTGTGGTGGTAGTTTTTGAAATATACAGTACTATAGTCACTTAGTCAGCAATGCAGACAGATTATGGTATGTGTGTCTGGATCACCGATTTCATGCATGGCTTTGCTGGTTAAAGTATGGGGATTTTTGGGCACACAATGCCAGCAGAAATTACCGTTGAGATCATCATGGTCCATCCGTCCATGATTCCCTTTCTTCGGCTGGGAGTCCTTTTTCCACATCGTTGGATAGTTCTCGTCTCGTTGTGGAACCTCATTGATGCAAGCGTGGCCCGGGCAATACACTGTCCTTTTGCCCTGACCTTTTATATCTGCCGCCACATTCATGAAAGAGTTCATCCTACTCAAAACGGTGGATTATCAGGGGTGTCTAGGTACATCAAACTTCTATCTGCATCTGCAAAATGTGAAGGAAAAACATTCTTTTGTTAAAAGAATTGTGTTAATCGTGTGATTAAACATGTGAATACACTTGAATCAAAAGGTAGGTCAGGCAAATATAAACCAAAACGCATCCCGAGGAAGAGGGAAGGGAAAGTAGGTAGATACTGACCTAAGCCAAATTCGGCTGCTCCTGACGGTGCAAAGTCACTTTCCTTGCGTCACTAGTGATTAATTATCTAGGGATTTTGAGATTAAACTAAGCACACAAAACACAATGCTAGGCAGGGATGGCACGCGTCCTAGAAGCCAGGCCAGGTGTTGCACCACTGAAGCTCAGCGCTGCCACGTCTTCTCTCTGCTGGCAGTGCTGGCAGCTTTCTTTGACTCTTTCCATGGGATCAACATCTGTTTGCTACTACCCTACTCTTCATCATCAGCTGGCACTGGCGTCTTTGATCTCTCTTTCTCTGGGGCCTGAGCTGAGCTGAGCTGGGGGCAAAACTTGGCACTGAGATTGAGCTCCTAGAATACACAAGAGAACTACTGTTGAGTATACACCTAGAACTCGGCAATGGGGTCTGAGACGTTCCTGGAGATCCTGCTGGCCATCCTGCTACCGCCGGTCGGCGTCTTCCTCCGCTACGGCATCGGGGTAACTCAGCTTAGCATCTGATGTAGGAGTATCTATCAGGTGTAAGTAATTGTTTGCGATTTATACGATCTATCTACGTGGTGTCTGTGTCTGCAGGTTGAGTTCTGGATCTGCCTGCTGCTCACCATCCTGGGATACATCCCAGGCATCATCTACGCCGTCTACGTCCTCGTCGCATGATTATGATATGTATATATGTGATAATGACCGGCCGGGGCCTAGATTGGTTGGTGACCACTGGTTTCTGAATTCTGATCCATCCATTCCATATATGCCCTTGTTGTATGTTGTATCTTGTTAATTAGCTTAGCCTAGCTGCTGCTTCTCTTGTCTCCTGATCCATTTTGTTGTGCCCAAATTATCAAAAGAAAAATGTTGTGCCCATGGACATGGATGGGAGAAATGAACTTCAGCTTCTAATGCTTCATCTATGCAAGTGTGTACTGGAGTGTAGAGTTTCTACTCTATATACTAGTAATTCTGGGTCAAGACATGTTTCTGAAATCTGCATACTACTAGTGAATTCTCATGGTGCTGCGATACATAGATGGATAGATGGAATGGAAGCAGAGATCAGAGATGCATGCACTGCGTCCCTCCGTCGAAATTGTCTGCGAAAATGCAGAAATCGCACTGGTCCATGTGACCGACCGAATGCCAAGACAGACGAACTTTGGCGGCCTCAATCCGATGATCGAATTTTGAATTACTCTCAACGAATCTCTAGTTGAGATTCAGTCCAATGAATTTTGAATTCCTCCTGCTCAACAAATCTCCAGCGAAATTCATGGAGGTGGTTTCAAGGTTTGTGTGTTCAATTCATGAAAAGATTTCAGATTGCCGGCGGTGACATTGCTCCAACCCCGGTACATCCAAATCGTCAGCCGTACACACCGTTTTTCTTTGAGGTAACTGGAGCAGAGGCGGCCGACGACGCAATGGCGAGCGAGAGGGGAGGAAGACGCGGTGGCTGGAAATTCACGGCCTATCGCCCTGCAGATACATTCAAATCGCTGCTTGTCTTTCAGGTTACTGAGGAGCTTAGCTTCTGATGGGAAAAAATAAAAACGCTCCAAAAACATGGAAAGCACGAACACCAAATCTCTGGATTCTAGCTGAACGGATGGAAAATCACTCATCAGCATAGTAACAAGGTACAGAATAGGCAGCCAAAAACAGCTGCTCCTCAACACAAGGTTCATTCAAGTACCAGCCAAATGTCATAAGACGATCATGCTTCATTCCTACCAGCTAGTCTTGTCTAGAAATTAAGATCATCATCTTCTTCTTCCCTGCTGCATTCATCAGCTTACTACTACTCATACTGCTGCTGTTGCACTACTGCTAACCAGACCCCATCCACACCCTCACTCACTTGGGGCTCTTCTTCCATAGCCCGCTCATCCTCCTCAGCACACCGCCGCCGGAGCTGTTGCGCCGCTTGGGCGACTCCTCGTCCACCTCATCCGAGAACGGCGAGCTCATCAGCTTCCCGCCGATGGAGTTGTTGTACTCAGGCTCCAGCGACCCGGTCCTTTCCACTGCCCTCCCACCGTTGGTGTTCTTCTCCCCACCACCGCCACCACCGAAAGCACGGCGGCAGCCTCCCGCTGCCTTGCGCCACTGGTCGGACTGCACGCGCAGGCGCCGCAGCTCCGCCTCCATCTCCCCGCTGGCCACCTGCGCGCGTCCAGCTGCTCGGAGGGCCCACACTGCGCGCCGGCTGCTCTTGTCAGCCTCCTCGGTCACCAGCCCCAGCCGCATCCGGACGTCCTGCTCCGCCGCCTTGGCCAGCTCCAGCTCCGCCACCGCCGCCTCATACTTGTGCTGCAGCTCCGCCTCCGTCCTGCCCGCCTGCACCTTCAGGGTCTCGTTCTCCTCCGCCAGGCTCTGCAGAGCGTTCTCCTTGTCCATCAGGCACGCCTTGAGCTCCGCGACGTCCGTGATGGACTTCATCAGCTTCGCCTCCAGCTCCGGCTGCTGCATCACGTCTGGCCTGTGAGGATCCTGCAGCGCTTTGCCCGCTGCGCGCAGGCTCCTGCAGCCACTGCCTCCATGAGTGCATCGTTCTTGTTCTTCAGCTCGAGCCTAAGCTCACTCAGTTTTGCTTGGGCGGATTCTGCCTTCACACTCTCCAGTGTCTCGTACAAGCCTTTAGTCTCGATAGTCATCCGAGTTTGCTGCTCCTGATACCTCATCTCAGCAACCTCAAGAGCAGTTCGCAACTGCTCAATCTCTGGGTCAGAACTTTCAGAGCCCCCATTGGCATCAGCATGGCAAGTGGCCATCAGCACATTCTTCAGAGCTTCAGGCTCAGGGTTGCCAAAGCTGACATCAGTATTGACCACGTCCTGTGCCTTCTTCAGATCTTCCTGGAGCAAGGCTATGCGAGCCTTGGACTCACTGAGCTCCATGTCCTTTGACCTCAGGCATTCTTGCATGCGGACACCCTCAGCTACAAGTGAGTCAATGGTAGCCTTTGCTGTCTCCAGCTGCTGCTTGGTCTCATTTGCCATGGCATTCGCCTCAGCTGCGGCCTTGTCACTCTCGCTGACATTGACCTTCAGGCCCTCGATGGTCGCTAGACGGATCTCCATCTCCTGCTTTAAGCCCTCAATCTCAGCTTCCACATACTCGCATTGTTTCACGACGGGCTGCGTTAGACTCTGCTGAAGCCTCCAGCTGCTGCTTCAGCCTCTGAATCTCGGACATGGCTGAGCTGAGCGCAGCAGCATCTACTGATTTCTGCTTCTGCACTGCCTCAAGCTCTGACTCCCAGGCGCGGTCACGTTCCTGTGAGATCTTGCGCAGTTCCTGGAGACGGGATTCCTCTGCAGCTGAAGACTCATCAAGCTGGCGCTGCAAATCCTCCAGCTTCGAGGTTGCAGCCTGCTCTTGCATTTTTGCTTCCTCAGCTTCCTGCTGCACGTGGCGTCTTCGTGCCTCTGATGAGCTAAGTTGCTCCTTGGCCTTCTTCAGTTCATCTTGCAGCTGGCTGACCTTGGACTCCAATTCAGATAGCCTACTGGGGCGCTTCTTCTGAAACAGAGCGTAAATTATGTGACTAAATCATTCAATATGACGCAAACCGTGTTACAGACATTATTTAGTTTCTATGATGAACAATGCAAATATTGAAATAATCATAACAAAATAGAGTTGTTTCCTCAAAATAAACTGGAACTCTAGAGGTTTCCAATCAAGATGCTAACATAAGGAAAATTAAATGTTAGAAAATAGGACAAGGAGTGAGGATAACGTGCTGGCTGCAAGATATAACACTACCTCAGTAATTGGGCTTCGGGGAGACCGCCTCTCGATGACCTTAGGGCTCCTCTCTGTAGGTGTTCTTGTTGGGGTAACTCCTGTAGAATCAGTTTCATTTCCTCCAGTTTTGGCCACTTTCGGGATGCCCGCGGTGTCCTTGGGGAAGTCCTCTGCGGGGCATCTGAAGACCAGCTCCTGCAAGAGCTCAAATGTAAACACCTAGCATCAAGTCATGACAAAAGGAGCACTGAAAGAAATTAACAATCTAAAACAGGCTAAAAAGATACTCCCTCCGTCCACGAATATAAGGCGCCGCACGTATTTCAAAATTCAAACTTTGCTATCTTTGACTAAGATTTAGCCTAATTATATTAAAAGTTTTATTTGTAAAAGTAGGTCCATTAGATTTGTATTTAGGAATACTTTCTAGTGATTAAACTTTTATATCTATAAATTATATATTATAAGAGAAATTATATGTCAAAATATGTTCTTGAAGACTGCACCAAGTCAAATTTGCGCCTTATATTCGTGGACGGAGGGAGTACTTTACAAAACATCAATTGAGAATTCAGATATTTTATCAATTGTGATTTCCAACATGTATGTACTAATCCACTATACAAGGTATCACTACAGAGAGAAATGTAAATACCAAAATATCCATGATTCTAGCACTACAATTAAATTTGGAAATCCTTATTTGTTTTGTTAAAGTGCAACTTTTAGTACAAGGAAATGTCTGGTACCAAAGCCCAACTCCAACTAAGCACATTAACTCAACCTCAATGAATCCACAGAAGAATTAAATCTAGATAAGATAAACATACAAAGGTCTTGCAACCTTAGTGCACCAAAGGGGATGTGATTTCAGGAGATGAACATATGCAGATACACTGAACATGGCATTTTTTTTTTGAACCCAACTGAGTTTGTCAAAAAAAAATGGAACCCAACTGTTTGACTCTTAAAAAGACAGTCAAGCTGATGCCTCTTCTTTGAAGAAATTCAAGCTGGAACATTCCATTATCTAAAAAACACCGTTTTTCTTTGCAGACTCACAAAGATTCAATGACAACAAATACTCTGTTACTGTAAAAGACCTTATAATGTTGTGACCAGTGACTAGAAGCATGTGATTTTGTGTGAAAACAGGACACGGTTTGTTTATTAATAAAGTGAGCTGTCCAAAGAACTAATAAAACAGCTGTATGATACTGACACATGGCATACAAAAAGATTGAAGTCCGACATATATATTTGAGTATAGTACTTGCATAGATCACAGCTGGAGAAAAGATAATATTGGTACAGATGAATGACCCCCAATTCACTTGTTTGAGTTGTGTTCAAGGACCGATGTAACATAAATGCAATGCAGTGCTAGTCATTAGATCCAATAAATCTTCTAGCTTGGTTTGGTAGGGCAGTAATGCCAAGTCTTAAGCAAAATGGTACTACATGAGTTCCTAGCTTCACATACAAATATGGGCCTAGCCTAGCCTGCAACATGAGCATGTCATCCTCTAACTATACTACTAGTTTATACTCCATGCCTCCACTAGGTAAAGGGCAATAAGGATATAGGCAATATGAAACTTCATATTTGTTAATTATTTGTACAGTGAATTCACTTGTTTGTGTTGTGTACAAGAACCAACGTAACATAAATGCAATTAGTACTAGTCAGTACATTCAGCACATCTGCTAGTTCATACATACAGGTTCCTAGCAGCTTTAGATACAAATATGGGCCTAACCTATGGTAGTATGTCACCCTCAATTTTGTAAAATATTCTCATATCACCAGACGTGGTACTGAAGATGCAAAACGCATGCTGATTCAGTTAACAACAGGAACAAAACAAAAAGTGTACTACAAGTATTTTGACTCTTATATTGCCCCCTAAAAACAAAATGACCTGCACTGGCCCAACCCCCAACAGTGCAATAGTAGATCCATTAAATACAAACCGGGTATTAATCCTTGGATGCTCACTGTCTACTGCGGTCGTAAACAGAGCCACCCAGAAATGCACATGCATGATGCATGTGCAGAACAACTCAGTGCAGCAGTTCTTGGGGCAAACACAAAAGAAGAGAAGGAAATACAACCCAAGAAAGTCGAGTTCCAGGGCATCTAGAGAAAGAGAGAGAGAACCTTGTTTTTGAAGTCTGCATGATGAGATTTCTCAACGAGTCCTCCTGCACCCACCAAACTGCTGGTACAAACAAGAAAGTAGTGATAAGTTAGTACAAAATTGCACAAATTTTCTTCTATCTATCTACAAGCAAAAGCATGTCTAGTTACTGCTGTACTTAGCATCTGTAATAAGGCACAAAAGCTGAAGAGGTACACAAAAGCTGAAGAGCTACTCCAGTGGCATCTAAAACTTCCTCTCTCTTTTTTTTTACAAAAAGGCATCTAATAAACTGAATGAACCTGAAATCTTTCTTTAAAAAAACTGGACCTCTGCCTTTTGATTAAGATAGAAAACCCTGGAAACTTCACCACTACTCAGGATAACATATCTCTGTGCCTCCCTTGACATCAAATTTAAAAGTATGATGAGGTGTGGTTTGCTGCCCATGCCCTATACCCTGAGCCAGAGGCAGAGGCAACGACAACAGTGGCAGCAGCAAGCAAGGACCCCGAATCCAAGGACGCCTGTGGAGGGAGGGAATCCAGCAAAGAGCCAGGAACCTACTTCCACGACAAACCTACTAAAAAACTACTATATTGGAAACATACCAAACTGCCCTTGGTTTCACCCACCCCAGCACACCTCCACGGCGAGGGCCAAAACGGGGATTCTCTCCGGTGGTGGTGCAGAACTGGAGAAACAGCAATGGCAGCAGCCTTTTCCCTACAAGGAGTGGAGGAGGAGCAATAGCATGGGCCTAATGTCTCAATGTACTGTAGCCGAAAGAGAGGGTGAAAATTTCAAACGGGGAAGGCGCAGTAACTCGCACTGTTTACTGTGCTGCTGTCTCCAAAGAAGAAAAAACTAAAAATAAAACTTGCACGGTTTTACATACAAGGAAGGAAGGATATTTATGGCTGTAGATCCTGAAGCGTGCGTGCCTGCTCAGCTGTCTCTCATCGTTGTGTGGTTGTGGAGCGTGGAACCGCACGCATCCATAGATGCGAAGCCATGGATGGACAAACAAGAAGAACTGGTGAAGAACAGCCAAAGGAGTGAGGCTTTTCAAGAAGAGAAGCAACGCCTCGCCTGCAATAAGGACATCGCTTGCTTGCGTTGCGTGGGGATTAAAAGGGAGCGTGGTTAGTTGTTAGTGTACGAGCAGCGCTAACAAAGGCGCATTAGCTGCGGATTAAAGCAATAATAAACGGCCGTACCAGCAGTACTAGTCTACGGCATCAAGTGTCTTAGTTTAGCAGCATAGCAAGGTTTCTGTTGCCGGCCGGAAACCAACCCACCCGTCCGTCCTGGACCCTTGTTTGTTCTTGCAGCCGGTGTGGGTGAGCAGCAAGAACAGAGGACGAATGGAAGGTGAAACTGAGCTGAGCTGTAAGAGAACAGAAAACCCAAACTTGAATCTGAAACTAAACCGCATTTCCCCAGGGGAAAAAGAAAACCTGACAGTCGTCAAAACAAACCATTCAACATTCAGATAAACAGGGAAAGAAAGAAAGAAAATGGGGGCAGAGGATAAATGGAAACGGGAGCAAGCATGGAGAACAAGGGGGCCGGTCGTTCTTGAGGCAACAAGAACGAAGAGGAACAACAGCCTCTGCCTGCATTTTTTCCGCGAGGAATCAAGGGGAACCGGATTGAAAGATGCAGCTGAGTCTGAGTCTGAGTGCTCACCTGATCTGCCTCTCTCTCGCTTCTTCTTGCGAAGATTGGGTTGGGGTCTCTCTCCTCCCTCCTCGGAACTCTTCTCTCCTCCTGCTGCAGCTGGTGTGGGTACAGTGAGAGACCCACTCCGAACTGGTGGAGTGAGTGAGTGAGTGAGTGAGGGAAGAGAGGGAGGAGTGACCGGGCGGCCGGGCTCGCTGCTCCCCTTTCGCTTGCTTCTATGGCGGGGTCCGTGGCCGGGTGGGTGGGCCCGCCGGGGCGAAGGGCGTCGTCGATGCTGTGCGCCTCCCTGCGTGCTACTCGTCGGCTCCACGCACGAGGCTGAGACGGGCACGTGTCCCGGGGCGTGCGGGAACGGCGGGTCCTGTGGGGCCCACATGGCAGCGACGAGGGGCCTGGCTCACCGGTCAGCTTCCGCTTCCGGTTCTGCCTTCCTTGGCACGGGTCTCGAGGGCGGGCTTCTCTCTGTGTACTTCGTACCGAGCTGGGGAGTCTGGCGGACAGGTGGGGACGGGTTGGTGGTTGGGCCCGCTTGTCGGTGTGATGGGTTGGAAGAGCGTCGGGTGCGGCGCGCGGCATAGTCAGGTCCCGACAAGGACTGGCAGTCAAACGAACGGGGATCTGTCGCCACTCCTGCTGCCCTACTAGTAGGAGTACGCGCAACCATGCGTAAGGAAAAAAAAAAATATAAAAAGCTTCTTCTCCTTTTATTTTTATTTTTATTTTTTTTATTTTATTTTTTTTTTTTTGTCTTTTCTTAACCAAATACTAGTGCTAGGAGCCTAGGAGCATAGTATACTCTCTCTCTGTCCATAAAAGCTCGTCGCCATGGGATACGCCACAAGTTTAACTCAAATTTAAAAAAATACGTGCAACATTTAAATTTTAAAATAAATTTGTTAAAAAAACTAGGCGTAAAGATGTGAATTATTTAGCATAAATATTTATATATTTTAATATATAATTACCTGTATTGCTTTGGGGAAACGCGGTGACAAGCTTTTAGGGGGACGAGAGAGGGAGCAGTACACTAATGCGGTTTGTGTTGATGGCTACTCTTCCATCCATGCTCTATTTGAAACTGGTTTCTATTTTGTTTGCTTCTGAAATCTATGCATTTTTCTTGCGAAAATGAGCTGCTTCGTTAGCAATGTTCATTATTATCGAATAGACAAAGAAATCGGTTTAGCAATGTGTTCTTTTTTTTTTTCCTAATAATAATTACAAAAGCGGAGACCTTTGATTGCCCTCGAGCAACCTAGCTAGCCTTCATTGCTATGCATGGACTAGTTCTGTTAATCATGCGCTACTTGCAGAAAAAAGAAGATGGCACTGTGACAAGTTGACAAACAAGAAATCACAGCCCACTTTGTCCGAACCTCTTTGATTCTCAAACGACGGGATTGTGTGTACAAATGCACGGGCTTACACAATCACAACTTCACTCATGTCTAGGCCCTATCTACTGATGATGACAAAACTACATAGTTCGCTCTAGCTTTGTTTTGTTATATATAAAACAAACTTATCCACCTTTGACTATGCTTTTAGACAAAAATGTATTATATATATATATATATATATATATATATATATATATATATATATATATATATATATATATATATATATATATATATATATATATATATATATATATATATATAGGCTGCTTGTTAAAGTAGTACCCAGGGTAGTGATTATTAATCACTACCCGAGTCTCCGTGCGGCAAGCCATCCCGGGCGCCAGCCGAGCCCCCGTGCGGCCAGGCCGTCCCCCACGCCACGGCGAGCGCTGTTTGGTTGGGAGCCCGGATGACTTGCGCAGCGGCAATTATTCTTGCCTGGAAGTTGCCCGGAATTTTGATAGAAACCTGCCCGCCGGGCAAATAGAGAGTAAGTCCGTTTGGTTGGAAGCCTGTGCACGAGAAGTTGAAGAAGGAGAAAAATATATTTTCTTGTGTTTATAACCTATTCTTTAAGCAATAGACACAATTAAAATAAAGGTAAAATAAAATAATGTTTTATGAAGCAATGATATAAAAATAAAAAAAAACTATTTTTATTATTTTAGTTAATAGTGATTTATACATATAATTTAGTGAGGGATTATTATTATATATAAGAAAACATATAAAAGGTGTTTCGGCCACAACTTTATATCCAGACGTTGAGACAAACAAAAAAAAAAAAAAGATAAATGATTAAAAAACAGAAGAGACAAAAGGTGGATTATCGTATTGAATGAGCCCAGGCACCAGCATGCTTCAGCCAGGCGACCATTTTCGTTGGCCTGGCGGAGGTTGCCTCGCCTGATCCAGTCTTGTTTCCAGGGCTCAAACCAAATGGACACCAGGGCAACATACAGGCAGGTATCTTCCGGGCAAAATTACTCTAGGGCGCAAAACCAAACAAGCCCTACAAGCCGCCCCTGCACACGCCCGTAGACCCGGCGATCCAAGTCCTGTGGTCGATTATTTTTTCTCTTTTCTTTGGCCAATCCCACCGATTCTAACTGTCCGTACGCCTCCATTGAGCGTGTTTTTTTTTCATTTTTCACGGAGCAAGTTTTGCAATCTATTTTTTTTTTTTTTTCACAGCGTCTCGGTTTGTCATTTTTCCATGCAAACAGTTTGCAACTTTTTTTTTTTTTTTTTTTTTCACACGAACAGGATTTTGCAAATACAAGACAGGATTACGTGTCCTATTTATCTTATAGTTTAATATTTTTTTTAAGTATTCTTGTTTTGTGATTAATTTTTTGCTCATTCTTTCGCCAAGGAATAGTGAAACTATATATTTTCCTTTTCACCGCAGCGGATCAATAAAAGTGAAAACAGATATTATAAAAGGAACATATGTTGAATCGCCAAACCTTAAGACAAATAAATTTATTTAGGCATTATTGAAAACACAAATATCTCCTCTGTACTATTCGACAACATGACGATGTTTGTCATGAGCAGCAACATCGTAAGATGCTGATCACATCTTTGTAAAGTGACCTTACTGATCACAACTTTCTAAAAATGAGACTCCTTCAAGGCAGAGTTAAAGAAATTTATGGGTATCTTCTTCAGGTAATGCTGCAGCTCAGCCCTCATATGTGTTAAGAGATCTTGCAACAAAAGTATCACAGATATAAACTGTTAATCTTCCATAATGAAGTAGCATACAATTGCACATCAAAATAATAGTAAAGTTGTAAAATAAATACAGCAAAAGGCAAACTGCTCGTGAGTGCAAGCTCCACTGTGCCAAGCTAAATTTCCTACTAAATAGGAAAAGCAGACCTAGCTCAAACTCACCTCTATGCTTATAGCTAAGCACAATGAGGTCCATGAGCACGTGGTGGTGCAATAGAAAATGCTTGGGCAACTAGGAACATGGTGGTGCACCACCATTGTCTAAATTACTATCCTTCATGAGTGTTGATGACAAACAAAAGGGAACACGTAGCAATCTATACAGAATAAATTTCAATTAGGCAATGTACTATTATATGTAGAACCAATATCAATCCTAAGCAATTTATAGAAAATTAAGCTAAGACAGTGATTTGTTCAAATAGAGAACCAGTAAGATCAACCCATTGCAACCATGAATGGAATACCTTGTATTCCCCACTGCCCTCGCAATTAGTGGGTAGCAGTACGCATTGAAGGTTCTCCTGCGGTGTCCCAAAATAAGGCACTTCAATAAGATGCTTAAAATATTATGTAAACCATATGAACATTAGGTAAAATAGGAATGATAGCATGGCAACTAGGAACACCAGCACAGGATGTTGACATCATCAACAATACTAGCTTTTGAGCGTTCTAGAGAGGAACCTATCTCTGTTTACCATGTTCAAAATCTTGCATAGCAAAAGGAACATGAAAAGTACAGCTATCAAGAGGAAAAGAAAAATATAGACAAGCAAAGAAAACTGAGACAAGATAGCATGGAGCCATGAATGTGAAATGAGCAGAAGCAAAAGATCCTGATCCAATCAGTCATGATGGAGAAAACATGACAGAGGGAAGCCATGAATATACAATGGCATGGAGTGGACTAAGCCCAATTCAGTCAACAGGTAGCAGTAGAATTGTTCATATGAGTGCAGCATTTTTTAGAATTAACCGCAATGAGCAATAACTGGCATAAGGTCTAACTATGAACAGAGTACACGAGGAATAGAACTTACCAGAGGAAGCATAACCAATAATATTCAGAGTAAAGTATTTTTAAAATAGAATGGTGATCTCTGTCATTTGACAAAACATCAGTTCATACCAAAAGCTGGTGAAACATTGTAGTTTGTTGGAATAGGATAACAGATAGCACATACATACATTTTAAGGTCACAAAAATAGCATCAGAACAGTGTGAGTGCAGATCCTTAAAAGAAAAAATTGGCTCACAAATTGTCTAGAACACTTCAACAACACAGAATCAAGAAAATGAGCAATCAATCGACTCAAAAGTTCACATGGCAACATCCAAAGAATTAGCATGTCGTTAGAAAGAACATGCCACACGTAACGATGAATTGAAGCAACAAAATGAAGTTAGCAGGATCCATAATTAACCAAGGATCTCTACTGCACATGCTGGTCTAGTTGACAGTTACCAGTATGTACAACAAGGCCAGAATAGCAAGCAAAGAAGATGAACTAAAAAAAGATCTCACTATCCAGACAAAATGGCATATATTGTTCTAGCACAAACAAGAGTCAATCCGAACTGTAAAATTTCCACTTAATCTAAATCATTGAAATGTAGAATCTATTGGAAAAATCCCTCACAACTCACTAGTGGTTTGTGCTGATGTAATGCAACATTATTTTTTTAATAGACTTATAAGTAGTTGCAAGTAAATACCTAGGATGTGTGCATGATAAAAAATGTTCAGGCAACTACAGAAGGTGGCACAGAAGATGCTCCAGCAAAGTCCCCTGCACCCAGCTGAAAATTAGACAATGCTAGCATAAAAGTTGTTCTTAGGTGTTAAGCAAACAAAGTATGATGCACGCATGTGCTGAATCAAAATTCAAAATAACAACAGGAGTAGGAATACACATGCCTTGCTAACACCCCTATTTTAGGGAAAATGAAGCAAGAGCCAACCAGTGCAGCTTAAAATAGATCTTCTAGTAACATATTATCAATGAAACAGAACATGGTAAAGGTGTAAAGGATGACTCTTCTAACTGTTGACACAGAAATCCACCAGTCAAGAAATTAACTTGATGATAACTATTTCATAAGCAAATGCATCACCGTACTCCCAAAAACATGATATGTATCCCATTCTACCAGTTTAATAAATCAATAAACCAACAAGCAAGCCAGCACTTCAAGTTGTGTTTGTAGTCATTGCTGATCTAAGAACTAAAAACAGATTTCTAGCATATTAAAAGGTAAAATGTCAATGAAAAATGCATGCATATCAATGGTGGCACTATGAAATAAGGTTAATTCCAATTATCGGAACCATTAGAGTTGCCAAGAAATGCATTGCCATTCAAGCATATATGAGAAAGGTCTCAGTTACATATTTGATTTTTCTTTTTTTCCTGATTCACATGCATGTTATTAACTAGGCAAACACTGCCCTAACTCAGCTCCCTCTATGCTGAATGAAAGATATCAAATCTCTCAGGTGTCCAGCACGAAGGTAACCTCCTGTCTTTGCAAGTAGTAATGAGATTGTGCTGCGTGTGGGAAAAGTAGTGATGTAACTGATTTTATTGCTGAATTTGTGTCTGGGCTCACCGTTCATCATCTGAAGAAAATTGAGGAACATTTGAACCATTTGCACTTGCATCGCAGGACTGCAGTAGCTAAGCAATCATAATGTACAATCTCTTTTTATTTCAGAATTTTCAGAATGCAAGTTCCACTTGCACGACAGGATGGGCTTTATGTGGTGGGATTCATGGATGATCACTGTCCTGTACGGACTACAGTATGGACTATAATTTTTCTTCTCAATAAGGTACCAACCATTATTCCCGAGATCCCCACTTGCTTGCTTTCTTTTGGCTTAAGTTCAGTTTACCAATTGTAGGCTGTAGAGCCAGACACTACATTCAGTTGTGTTTAAATTTTGTCAGTCTGAATTGTGTCAACATTGTTAGTATAAAAACAGGTGAGTTGTATGAATGGCGCTATTAGTTTGCTGCTTGTTAGCCCACAATGTGTAGCCACGGCTAAAACTAAGTAGTGGCCTCATAGCTGGCTCTATACTAGGTGCTTTTCATGAGAAAACAGAAAGAAAATATAGAAGCTTGTCATCTGAAAATATAGAACCAGCGCCGACTCTTCATGGTCTATTTTCTTAGGGCTTGGATTGTGGAATAGTTAAACTTGGGTGTGCTTAAGCTTAGGTACAGTGATGAACACCTACAGTTTGGTTATCCTTGTGCTATTGGATCTTGCATCTTTTTAAACCACAATAGCTTGCTAACAGTTTCCTAATAGAGTACTTATTAAATCTAAAAGGAGTCATCACTTCAATCTGAAGCCATTTTCAACCAGGAGGACATAGCCGGCCATGTGCTATTTGCCTCTCTGACCAAACTCTGAATTGGCGCTTGTACATCGTTGCAATTGCAACATGTCCATAATGTTGTCAGGGCAGCAGCAGTACTTCAGAAGCCATAATTCAGTTGACCAAGAAATAGGCCAACACATACTGGTTCTATCTTACAGGCTCAAACCTATTTATTTGATACAACTTTTCAATAATCGATGGCTTCTTGATTCTGCATCTAAGTTTGTCAAGATCTCATACTGACACTAATAATTTGAGTCTATATTAATTAGTAACTTGGTGCAATATAGCTGCAGTAGGATGGGCGTTATGGAAAACTTGAACGATTTAGTCTTAAAGAAGATCCTCAAAGCCCCTATACAAGTTGCTTATATGGCGTTTGGTTTTCTGAAAAAAATGGTAGGTACTGAGACGAAGCCGGAGGATATGGTGTCAATTGAGGAGGTTTTTGTCGAAATTGGAAGGAGGCCTGACCACATGATGAAGAGCACCTGAATATCACATGTGAGCTTCTGTTTAAGCACACACCCCAACTTAAGCTAATTGGTTATTTCTATTTGATCTGATCTAATTACAGGAGGCGATCCATGACACACGTCAGGGGAAGGGAAGAGAGGTCTATGTTCTTTGCACTGAACCGAGAACTTAATAATACCAAATATATGCTTTATGGAAATTCTCGATGGATTCTATTACATTTATAAGACATATAGAGGCTTCCTGTATTAAAGCATGGGTTCTGTTCAACAATTTGACTCTTATTTTTAGGCTACAGCGAGGAACATTCTATCAGCTAAAAACAAGGAAATGCAGGGCGCTAAGTTTGGAGGATGGATCTATGGATGGCTCACTGCTCATATCTACGTAGTGAGGGAGAAAAAATCTTGAATTGCTAGAAATCTGCATCATCTATTATGTATTTTGCTTTTCAATTTATCTCACTGGGATGTGTAGAATTATGAAAAGGAAAAAGAAAGAACAACAGGAGGATTCCCTAAAAAAAGAACAACAGGAGGATGGCAGATCAAATCAACCAGTGACAAAGCACAATTTGTAAGCCAGATTTCTATTAGGTTGCTTCCCTTCAACAACAAATGTCATCATTTATCTGGAATGTTTGAGCACTGCAAGTGGCAAAGTTAATCGAATTTTTAACAGTGTACCTACCAAAATGCTGAATTCTATCTATTTATGCTTAATACACTATATGATTGAATTGTCGATTCATGATTCAGAGTATTTGCTGGGAACAAGCAGTACCTGTCATTATCTGTTCTGTGGGATGTGAACAAATTTGCCACTTATAGTATGCTTTATTACTAATACATGTTGTGACACGTTGCAGAGCGACAAAAGGCGAGGTGAAGGGCTATACATCTTTGTCACTGTGTGAGGAAGGGCGACAAAGGCTCAGCCCAACTGCAGAGGTGGCGACAACAGATTCGACCTTGCTAAATTTTAACACTATATTTTGATACCGTCCAAATTGCATATGAAAGCCTTAAGGGTAACTTGTATTTGGCTAAGGTGCTATACTTTTGTTGATCATGTAAGCACATGCCGGCAGTGGAGGGAATCAGAACTATTTTATTTACAAAATAGTCATATGCAAATTTTTCTAATATAATATTAAGGTTGAAGACATTATCCTTTTCTATCGGTCACTGGTTTATGCTTACGAAATTTAGAGTTAAACATAATGCCCGTTCACTATCCTGCAATGGAGTGATAAAATTATCTTTTCGTTTAATGTTTTGCTATAAAATTTTACTATAACGCTTTTATAATTGTAGGCTCGATTATAATTGTAGACTTGTATATTTAACTGTGATAAAAAAAAATTGGTTATTCAATTCTGAATCTTAATGAATTTTGTTTTTATATTTTACCGTAAGCGTTAGCACGGGCATTATACTAGTAAGCATAAGAACCACAAAAAGTGATGGCACCTTGTTGCAAGCGTCTAGTAGTACGGTAGTGCCACCCCTGCCCACAACTGTAGGAGCAAGTTCACCTCCATATCGGGTTCAATAATAGTTCACCTTGCAGGCAAGAACATGCAATAAGAACATACAGAGGAGAAACGACATGACCCATTTATTCATCATACACCCAATTTCTCACAGCTAGACAGATTATCCATAGGACATATATATTTAATAAATTATCATTGCAATATGTGTAGACTGTAGGGCACAAATGCATCTAAATGAAACAATCAGACGGAGAGAAGATGCACCAATTTGCAATGATTATGCTAGACAATTTACCTAGAAATATGAAAGCATGCTTTTTAAGTGTCATAGCTGCACATCTGATTTGGGGAAAATTAGAACTGTTGGATGCTACATCCACTTACGACAAGGGAAAATCAAAACAAAGAAAGAGTAAAAGCAAAAATCGGAAAGGGAATTCAGAGTGGATAATTTAGCATATGAAGCATAAAAAACATTTTCTGGATACCTGTCAGTATCTCCAACGCATTGGTCGGGTAGCCTGCTAGTCACTCGAGCTGGAAAAGCTTGAGGACCTGCAGGTTCACATTTGACAGCAACTATTGCTCCTTCCAGTTGCCTAATCAATCCGATCTAGCACGAGGATGTTGCGTATTCAATCGAAATTTGCATGAGGAAGCGGTGGTCAAGGAAGGCACCGGCGGCCATGGCTCTGGATCTTGACGGAGAGATGAAAGAGCATAAATTTTAAAATCTGCTGGTTCTCGACTGGGATAGGGAGGAGGAAAGGATGCACCTTGTCGATCTACTCGCTCGTCATCCCGCTCGAAGCCCGTGCGGAGGGAGGGGCTCGCCCAGCCAGGACGGTCGGCCGGCCAGCCGACGCAAGGGGGGCGGCGACGCACTGGTGGGGGCCGCGTCGGCGGGTGAGAGCGCGGGTTGCGCGGGGATCCGCCCCAGTGGGCTCGAGCACTGGCCGCGCCGGAGGAAGAGGACGCGGGCCGGGCGGTGTCGCTGGTTCCACGGCCGCCGACGTAGAGCTCGGGATGCCGAAATCGCCGAAATCGGATGCGGAGGCGAGGGGAAAGCGGCGACATTGGCTTGTCCGGCGGAGGAGGTAGCGAGCTAGATCGATCGGCGGAGAGGGGTGGCGAGCTCGGAGAAACCGGCGGAGGGGGCGGCGAGCTGGAAGAAACCGGCGTCTCCTCCCACGATCTCCGTAATTAAAACGAAAAAAAGCGATACGATAAAAAAGAGGAGGTGGGAGCGGGGAGAGAGCCCGTGGCGTCGTTCGGGTCCGAGGTGGGACCGTGGTTGGGTCGGTCTGGTGCGTTGTGCAGCTGATTTTGCGCTCGGGTAGTGAATATTAAACACTACCCAGGGTAATATATATATATATATATATATATATATATATATATATATATATATATATATATATATATATATATATATATATATATATCAAACTATATTTTATAGATGATTTAATGACACCAATTTAATTATAGGTTGATAGGTACATAAAAGATTAAATGTTAAATATAAATTGGAATATATTCCTTAAAAGATATAAATTGGAATAGTCAATATCGTTGTAGTGCCAAGTCCATATAGTTTACTCAGCACATTCCATATAGTTTACTCAGCACATTGATGAATACATAAAACATTGCCATGGTATAAATTAACTATATATGTATCGGCACCACATGATTCTGTAAGCTCCCGCCCCCGGGAGTAGATTTTCTGGAGATGGACCCGCCCGCTCCCCCGACCCTCCCGTTCCTCCCTGATGGCGACGGCGCCGCCGCTTGCCGCTGCCGCCCGGACCTCCACCCGACCACCAACCTACACCTTCCCAACCCGGATCCGAGCTCCTCTAGGGCCTGATCTATCTATCCGCGAGGTCGGCGTGGGCGCTTGTGTGCTCCTCGGGTGCACGCGCCTCTCCGGAATGCGGCCCCCTCGGCCCTAGCTCCGGAGGATGGCCACTCGGGCACCGGGCGACCACCGTCGACCCCCCTCCCTCACCGGGGCCCCAGCCTGGTTCCCATTTGTTGGGGGCCGCGTCCCGGGTCATCGTCGCATTTGGAGGATGCGGCCCGCATCGGAGGTCGCGCCCCGGCGGAAACCGGCTGCGGGGGGCGCGACCACGGGGCTCCCTCAAACGCCCTTGGTGCCGCGTAGAGGCGGGCCCCGTCGTCCGCCCGCCCCACGGGCGGGTTGCGACTAGAGGCGGCCTCCCTCGTCACGTGCCGTGCCGGGGGACGGCCTCCTGCACTTTTGTGTCAATGCCGATGCAAGGCCTTCTTCGGAGCCGTTCTTCGTCGCGGATGCCTCGACAACGAGGAGGACGGCGTCGAGACCTCCAAAATTTCGACGTCGCCTCGTTCGTCCGTGCGCCCGTCCCCGTGCACGCCGTCCACACTATCTCGATGCCGTGCCTTTCCACGGGGAGGCCGCTCGGTGGGCGTTCGAAAGCACCGCCGGCGGGGCGGATGGCGGGGCGACGAGTCCAACGATGCGGCCCTCGCACTGGATGTCGCCTGTCGTCGGGCCAATGCCCCCGGTGCGGATCGTCGGCTAGGGCCTCGGGTGGCGAGGCGGTTGCCGTCACGACGCGGACCCCGTACAAGGCAGGAAGCGCAACCGGCCTTGCCCTCATGGTGTCGCGGCATCCCGTCCGAAACTGTCGATGGTCGTGTCCGCGCCGGCGGCTTTTGGGGCGCCAGCGGGGGAGGACCTCGGCCCTCAACGCCGATGGATGGCGCGATATCCTTCCTCGCCCGGGATTCGCGGCTCGTGAGGGCTCGGGTCACTTTCGGCGGCCGGCTCCCGGAAGATCCCGAGAGGCGCGTGGGACGGTGCTTCAATTGTCTCTCCTACTCGCACCGCGTGGCAACATGTCGTCTGCGCCATGGCGGTGCACGCGTTATCCGCGGCCTCCACCACCTCACTAGGGGACTGCGGCGGCGGTCCTTAGCAAGGGGGTCGTCCCGCCCAGCGAGGAGGTCGACCCGCCACGCGAGGCTGCTGTTGGCTCACCGCCGGCATCCCGTCTTCGTTGAGGCCTCGTCGGGTCCTATGGCCGGACACTAGCAAGCCTCGGCGACGGCGGCGTTGTAGGCGGCAATGACCCGCACAAACGCGCCCGGCCGGGTACATGTGTGGAGGCACCCACGAGACTCCGCAGCGACAACGCCCACGATCTCCACTCGATTGCTTGCTGCCCTGTGCAGGACCCTTTGGCGGTGGAATTGCGCGTGTGTGGTGGCTCGTGGGTGGTTCGACCCCATGTTGGAGGAGCTCCGCCTTGGTGCATTTGTGAGGCCCTCGGGGAGCTCCTTCTATTGGGGCTGCCCCTTCTATCGTGGCGGCTGTTGTGGGTGAGTCCTTTGAGCTACCATCGTCTTTGTACGTGCCTAGATCTTTGGGCAAGATGCGGCGGAGGATCCGTTGTTTGTACCCGTGCTCCGGCTTTGTTGCGATTCAGGCCTCCCGTTATTCCGGCCAGATGGTGGCAGTTCAGATGTCGCCACGCTTTTTGTTGTCGACGCTGTGGTCTACGATACTACGGCTCGGGGGAGGAGTTAGAGGCGTAGATTTGTTTGCCGTTGCGCACACCTCTCCTCGAGAGGCCCACAACTGCGCCGGGCCGCAAGACGCCGGAGCCTGCCCACCCGTTGCGCCGTAGTGGTCGCGATTGCCGCCATGCCGCGGCGGCGAACGCCTGAGGCAAGCCCATTGTGTTGTTGAGGAAGCCGGGCGAGGAAGTTGAGGAGGATGCTCTTGATTTGGTGGTTGAAAGCAAATTCAATGCCACCTTTCGGGGACGCGCCAACTTGGCGAACGGAAGAAGGAGGCTTTTCGGACTCTTTTGAATGGGCGTTTCCATTTCGACGTTCTTGCCTTGGGTCTAGACTTGAGGGGCTAGAGGACGAGGTCTAAGCTTCGGTGTATATCACGCTTTTAGTTGTAATTGTTTCTTTGTAATCACAACCACGTGCGAGTTGTTGTCGGGTGGGCTTTGGTAACCGCGGGTTGCCATCCCCTCTTTTCCTATATTAAAAAACTTCTTTACGCTTAATGAAAAACGCGGCGGCCGGCGTGATCGCGAAAAAAAACTATATATGTATCACTCCCTTAGTTTCATTAGTGAACCATGCGGTGTTGTGCCCCATTCTCTCTTAGTTAGGGACAACCAACGCCATGTACATGAGCGCGTTAAGTAGATTAGGTTTTTATTTCGCTAGCCCATAACTTCTTTTCTTCCTCTTCTTCTCGCTCTCTTCTTTATTAACTTCTTCTTTCTTCCTCTTTCTCTTCCTCCTCCAGCTCTCTTCTCTCCATACAACTTCAGCGGAGGGGCTTAAGCCCCCCCCTCCTTTAGGCACATCCTTATTTCAATATGAAATTCTACATAAATGGATTTTAAACATGTGTTTTGTTGTTTGCACTTAAGTCCAAGTGCCACATACACTCCATTTTAAAAGGCAACAGAGCATTCAAAATGCACCGGTGATGTATGAATCTACATACACGTTCTTCGGCGAGGCATTATCGATTCATGGGTGTTTCCTTTGGCATGTCAAGTTATGCCATCTTGGCTTATGTGCATCTCACTCCAACCCATCATGGATCTATAATGGTATCTTCAAGAGTTTTTTTTTTCTTAAACTCGACCTCTAAAATATTCGAATAGTTTTTTGGAAAAAAAACAGTGTCTATATGTTTTCATCCTCCAATATTTTAGTTATATGCCTTGTGCGCACCGTAGAGAGCCAACACTCTCTCCATCTTTGACTTGCGAGAAAAATCCGGTGGAGAATGACAATACTTAATTAAGGATCTAAATTAAAGAAGTTATTGGAAGTCTTTTTTTACCAAAATCTCCACTCTTATCACTTAGGAATGATGATATAGATAGATTATTGGAGCTGCTCTAAATTATTTTTATTAATTGGCTTCTGCTTAGTTACTGCTACGTCATGTGAGATCATGTCACATGGGGAACCACATCACTGTATGTTAGAGACAAAGAGTTTCAATAAAAATAAAGAGTTTCACTAGTCCGAGACCAACTAATTCCTAGTAGGCGCGACAAGCCATGAAATACGGAAATGCAGATACTCCATTTTAAGAAACATGTATATGTTTAATATTTTTTTAACAAGTACTAAGTAATAAAAGCAGTAGCATCCTAGCTAATATCCATAACTCACACACAGCATGAGGAGTACAAAATAATCTACAAAGTCCATAAGAAACGGGTAAGCTACGTACGGATGCTAATTAATTTCCACTCGACTAGAATACACAACACAATGAACATATAAAAAATACTACCACAAAGTACAAACATTTTTGGGAAACTGTCTATAACACCAAATTAATACATGATATGTATATATATGGTGGACACTAGGCAAGAAAGGGGAAGAAAGAAATTAAGGCAAAGTATTTTTTCCCCCAAAGTTTTGAAACAATTAATTCATGTGGTTTAATAGCCTAACCAAGTACTTTTTTTTTTGCAACTACTATCTCAAAAAACACTTGGTAAAAGGCCTGAGAACAGATGTCTAATGATCGATGGCCAACATTCATGTTGGTGGAGTTGAGAAACTTGTTTTTTCTTGTGTGTACATGGTGTTGAGAGTAGAGGGAGCAAGATATCGTCTACTTTCACAATGTGGGTAGAAGAATGAGACTAGTATCATCCTTGAGAGCTAAAATTAGCATTTTCCGTGGGGAAAAAGTCGAGTTTTGGTCCCTCAACTTTTACGAAAGTATACTTTTGGTCCCTTAACTCTAAAAAACCGGGACAAAATAGCCCCTCAACTTTTGAAACCGTGCGATTTCGTCCCTCGGCGTTTTTTTCGGTGGGTTTTGGCTACAGTATCTGGGTGTGCTACAGTAGCCACGGTTTTGCTTTTTCTCTTTTTCTAATTTTTTTTCGGCTAAAATCTTTTAAAAAATCATAACTCTTCAATACGACATTGGATAAAGATGATTTTTATATGAAATTGTAGCCCTCGGCGAGATCTACAACTTTCTAGTTTTGAGTTTTTTCTTTGACAACATTAAAGTGCTCAAAAAATTATAAAAAATACTGACACCATAATAATCGTACTTATGCTCGTCGCATTAGAAAATTAATATATTTTTTATTTGTTGTCAAATGAAGACACTTTGTATACCATAAATTTAGTACTCTAAAAGATCTAGATTCTTGTAGTTTTGAGTTTTTTACATTTGAAGTTGTTAAGATGTTAATAAAACAATTATAAAAGCCTCAACGTCTTTTCGTGTACATAATATTTTGTTTTATCGACATCTTAACAACTTGAAGAATAAAAACTCAAAACTACAAGAGTCTAGATCTTTTAGAATGCTAAATTTTGGGATACAAAGTGTCTTCATTTGACAACAAATAAACAATATATATTAATTTTCTAATGCGACGAGCATAATTTTCGATTATTATGGTGCTATTTTTATATAATTTTTTAGCACCTTAATATTGTCAAATGAAAAACTCAAAACTAGAAAGTTATAGATCTCGTCGAGCTACAATTTTCATATATAAATCATCTTTATCCGATGTCGTATTGATGAGTTATGATTTTTCGAAGATTTCAACCGAAATAAAAAAAAAAAAAAAAAGAAACCCGGAGCTACTGAAGAAAAGAAGAAACTCGTAACAAACCACCGGAAAAAACTGCCGAGAACGAAACACACGGTCTCTTCAAAAGCCCAGCATTTCCTTTCTTTGACATGACGGAATTTAGGCCCACGATATGGCCGGTCCATGGGCTACACGGACAGCCGTGCATGAAGCCCAAGGCGAAAAGATGCAAAGTAGCCCAGTCCCTTCTCAGTCGTCAGTCATCATACGTAACCAAAGACGTGTTCAATGTAGTGTAGCTGTGTGTTGGAACTCGCCCACCATGGTTAGAAACAACGCACACGAGATCAGATCAGATCAGATAATACGGGAGAGCCTCATCTCAGTAAAAAAACAAAAGGATGCAGGGCTAGCAACCTTTAGCTTTAGCCATGCAAGGGGAAGCTGGGAACTCACTCTGCACTGGTGGTATGGTAAGCAGCAGTGCCAGTGCCGCCAGACCCTCAAACAGGCAACAGATGCAGCCAACAACAATAATGCTGATAGAATAGATAGATGAAGCCAGGGATGAGCCAAGACCTCATCTCCGAGTGTGTTGAGCCAAACACCTAGCGTCGTCGCCTCTGTTTTTGGTCAGTCAGTAACGCAAGCGAATTTTTTGTTACCGAGAGAGGCCGCTGAATACCCAGATGTACGTACGCATCCAGGAAGAAGCTCGATTCGATGCATACTGCCATGGTTATTAAAAAAGGCGAAAACATGACAACCGGTTCTTGCTTTTCATCTGGCATGCATGCATTCCGAGATGGCCGGTCATTATTTGTTTTTAGAGTGTGGGTAATCCGTTTTAGTACTTCTCACAGTCTGTCAATTCTGGAAAGTTGTCTTGCGCTGCTTGCACATGTAAGTCTCTTCTCTTTATTAATATAATATAATGCCGGACTTGTTTCGGATCTTTTTTTTTACATGCATGATTCTTGCTCCATTTTTATTTTTTGATTCGACAACAACATTCCCTCTGCTAATTGCAGTCAGTCAGTAGTTACGGTCCTAATAACAACGTTCCAATTCCACTTTCGTCAAAAGCACGAGCACACAATATATACTACAGTAGTATGCAAACATGTACGTATAGGATTTTTTTTTTTTTGCGTCGCTCCTAGGGGGCGACTCGGGCGCGACCCTCCGCGCCACCACCTAGGGCCGCCCCCGCGCCCCCCGCGTGCCGCTGCCCCGAGCCAAAGACGGGAAGCCGGCCGGGCGAGGGGATGGATGGCGGCGGGGCTGGTTGTCCTCGCCCTCCCTTTCCTCTCCCCGGTGGATCTCCACCGTCGGGCCGTCTTCACGGACGTCGGGGCGGGCTCACGCTGCGGCGGGCGGGGCGGGCGCGAGTACGCCCGGTGGAGGTGGGATCGGGCTGGCGATGGGATCACACAGGTGTGCCTGCTCGAGCCGGGCCTCTACTTCCTTCACGCCGCCGCTGAGTCCATACTTCGCCCGATCCACGCCGGTCTATGAATCCACGCGCCGCGACACGATCCGCGAGTTCGCGGCAAGCGTCCTAAGGGACGCCCGGCGCCGGCGGATCCGTGGCGGAGTTGATGGCGGATGCGGCCTTCCGGGCGGGGCGGCGAGCGGTGGGCTTGTGCCGACGGGATCCATCGGGTGATTCGGGCGCTTACGCTGGCCCGCACCGAGTCCCGGTGGGTCGGCCCCGGATGGAGCTGCCGCATCATCAAGGTGGTGGCAGGTGGCCTATGCGACTACGACAGCGGCAAATTCAAGGCTTTCGGATCGATGGTAACGGTATGGCTTGTGGTGGGTGCTGGTATTGCTACCATGTTTTGTTGGCTTTGGTGCCGACATCATGGTGGTTCCTTCGCATAAATATTAGGGCTTAGTATCGTTGCCAGGAATATCCGACATCTTCAATGGTGGAGATGTATTTTTTCCGTTTGTTTTTTTTTTCTTAGTTGTATCAGGTGGCTTTTGTCTTACCTGACACACTAGATACCTTTTATGTAATAATTGGTGCGATTCTACTTGTTGGTAGATGAAGAAATTTGGGTATGAAATCTATCCTTTATCTAAAAATAGGATTTTTTTTTAAAAAAAAGAGTACACTACATGGATAAGATTCACAAGCAGAATCATGTTTCCGAATTCGGAACATGTGCACACTCGACCATTTCTATCCGGGGCCGGGAGGCCTTTGTTTAGCTGAACCATGTTTCTTATTATTATGTACAAATAGTTTTTTTTTAGACCAGCCCACTTAAGTTGGCGCGTTTTTCATTATGTATAGATAGATATTCAGCTATATACCACAATGTGATGCAGCAAGTACGTACATCAACAAGTATTGTTTTGGTCTGAATCCAAGTCCACCAAACTCAGAACCAATTGCGTTGGACTATCATCTATCGTAACCAAATTCATTAGCATTCTTGAACGACAAGTTGAGACAGAGGAGAAACAGGAATCGGTTGGATAAAGCAGTCAGATGCTCCTGCAATCAATCTGCAGAGTAAGTACTATCAGTAACCACCTCTCTGGAAGGGATGACGAAAGAGAAACCTCCCTGCCTGCCGGTGCTTCTTTGCCTTGGAGGACGCAGATTCCTCTCTCTCGTTCCTTGCTGAAGCAGGACAACTCGAACTGCACCACAACACCCACACATACTACCCACACAAGATGCAGTCAAATCCAAACAAAAAAAAAGGGGACTACAGTGAAGTAGTACAGTGCAGAGAGAAAGAGATAAAGAGAGACATCAAAGGGCTTGGCTCTTTGAAATGAAAAACAAAAGGGAAAAGCAACCTGATCGAGTTAATGGTGTGCACCAACTAACTTTCAAGTTTGGTGCACAACATTTCATCCCAAATTAATCCACAACCACACCAATTGCATTGTCCTCGTGAAAATTTCTTGCTTGTCACAAGTTCACTAGCAACCAAGGTAGCATTCAAAATGTGATTGAATGGCAACCACAATCCCACATTCCACAAGACCATACTTATACATAGTACTACTACTTTAAAAGCCTTTTTTTTCCCCAAAACAAAAAGAGAACGGAAAAAAAACCGTAAAAACAAAAAGAAGGAAGAAAGTACTAGTCTCTGCAGTCTGCACAACTTCACTGCAGACGTGAGAGACATGTGTGACTCATGCTGCAACAATCTTTTCCGTTTTTGCACTAAACCCCTTTGCTACCCAACAATCACACACAACTCCACTCCTCCACCACCCCCACCTTCTCCTCTTCTTCTCGTCCCTCCCTGCCCTGCCCTGCCGCCGCGTCGTCTCCCTCCCAAGTCCCAAACCCCAACCAAAACCCCCACCACCGCCTCTCTCTCGTGCAGTCTCGCTGGCTTCCGCCGCCGCCACCCGTCGCTTCGGTCTCTCTCCCCGGACGCCCGTCCGCGCCACACCAGTCCGGCCGCTCCTCGGTAAGCCGATCGCCGCCTCCCTCCGCCGTCCGTACATGCCCTGGTTCCCCCTCTCTATCTCCATGCCCCTCCCAGCCCGCAGAGGAGGAGGAGGCAGCGCCATTCCAGTACTCCCTCGTGCTGATCGATCAGGTCTTTCTTTCTTCCTTCCAGGCGTGTCGCGCTACAACATGGTGGCGGAGGAGAGCGACGCCGCGGCGACACTTCCAGGAAAGGACGCTGTTTTCGGGTCCGTGAGCACGGTTCCACGCCCGGGGAGGCTCCGCGTCATCAACCCAGACGTGGCGAAGGTCCTGCGGCAGCGGAGCCCGCGCCGGCACGCGCGTCCGTCGGCGGCGAGGAGCCCGCGCCGCCGATACAGCATCCGCTGGCCCGGTACGCGTGCGCGTTCGAGGACGACGTCGGCGGCGGAGGCGTCGCGGCGCCCGGCCGCCTCGTGTGGGGTAAGGTGAGGGACCATCCGTGGTGGCCTGGCCAGGTGTTCGACGCGGCGGACGCGTCGGAGGACGCAAGGACGCTCCGCCGCAGGTCGCGCCGCCACGCCGTCGTCCTCGTCGCCTACTTCTGGGACAAGACGTTCGCGTGGAACGACGCCGCCACGCTCCTCCCGTTCCGCGCTGGGTTCCCGCGTCTCGCTGCCATGGCCCCGTCGCCAACGCCGTGGACGCCGCGCTGGCTGAGGTCGCGCGCCGCGTGACCGTCGGCCTCTCGTGCTGCTGTGGAGACGGAGGCGGCGCCCGGCGTGAACAGGCAGGTGATCGACAACGCCGGCGTCCGTGACGGCGCGTATGGGGCGCCTGTCGACGCGGCATTCGCCAGGGGCGCGCTTCAGGCTGAGGAGCTCGTCGGGTACGTCTGCGCGCTCGCCACCAAGCCGCGCGCCGGGGCTGACGAGGGTCGACCTCACCGTCGCCGCGGCGCAGATCAAGGCGCTCGGACGGTGGAGGGGCACGACGAGGGGCCTTCCCGAGTACACGGTCGTCTTCGGCATCGATGGTGGTGTCTCTGCGACAGCCAAGCGGAGGAGGTCGTCGTCGTCGACCGCAGGAGGCGGCGGTCTGCCAAACGGAGGGTGACCAGGAGCAGCGCTGCGACGAAAGGGAACGCGGCCAGTGACACCGGCGACTACGAAGCCCTGGAACAGGAGGATCTCCCACTGCCCACACCGCCCCAGCAGATGTCCACCAAGATGGGGAAAGCTCATGAGCCGTGCCGCGCAACAGATGTCGCTCTCGCCGGTGATCCGCCTCAGGGCCAACGGCGGCAACTCCTGTCCGCCTCCTCCACCTCCAGACATGGCAAGGTGTGCAGTAGCTGCAGATGAGCAGCAGTTTCCTCCAGTGAGCAAGAACAATGGCGATCACGAAGCTGGGCTCGTGCTCAACTTCAGCAGCGCCAGCGCCGTGCCTTCAACACGTCACCTGACCATGATCTTCAGCCAGTTTGGGCCTGTCAAGGATGTCCGGGCAGCGAACTCGACTGCTCTGGTGATCTTCAACAATGGTGCGCATGCTGATAAGGCCTTCTCAGGCACCGCCAAGATCGGTTCCATCAGGAAGTCCCTGGTCAGCTTCCGTGTCACAGCGTCGCTTCCAGCTGCAACGGTTGATGATCCTCCACAGCCACTCACCTGTTGAAGCTCTTCAGTAGCTACTAATTTGATCGGTTCGCGTGGTTACTCATGGTAATTTCTTCTTCTGATGTGTTGATTTATGAGAATGTAGCTTCATTGGCTGTTTTTCTGTTGATATATGAGAATGTAGCTTCATTAGCTGTTCATACTCTTGTTTACTTTGGCTAGTAATTACAAATCATGTTTTTGTTTTCTTTCAGGTGGAGACAGGAGGCAGTGAAGAGGTTGTTCATTCACCCATGCTTCGAACTTTTGGGTTACCAGGGGATGGTAGTTCGTGAGATGAGATTTTTTGGATTGGAACCTTAGGAAGTAGTTGATCAAGTTGAACTTCTGTTGTTTCATATAGGCTAAGCAGACGGTGACATTTAAATTTATCTATGCTGTCGAGGATGTAAAAACATCTAAGTGGTGATGTTTTATGCTTTTATGTATGCATCTGGACTTAATGGTTTGGCCTCTTGTTGAGTTTTGATGCCACCAGCAGATCATTATGTTAGATTACTAGAATGTCTTGTCAAGATGCAATCTTTATTTCCGAGTCTGAAATTGCAGAGTTCACAACTTCACATACTACTTGTTATCATGCATGTTTCATACACCAGGCAGTGAGTGATATCCATCACAAATTCATGTTACTGGACAACAAATACTATCGCTGAGATTCAGAAGAAATTAGTTTGCATATTCTTTGACAATCGATCATTAAAAACAAGAGACGAAAATGGAAGGGCGTTCGACACAGTAGTTATATACATACAAGTACATACGAGGGAAGAAAACTTGAGCTAAGTATCTAGCAACTAATCTGAACCCTAACCAGAAAAATCGATAAATTTTACTTCAAAAAAGAGAGCTAAATCAGAATATTGAGAGGTCTAACAATGGCGATTCACATCAAGTCTAGATCTGTCGTGTGATTTAAATAAATCAGCAATAATAAGTTGCTATCTACCCCTTCTACAATGTACACTGTTCTTCCATCATCCTGTGTGCACTTGTCTTGTTATCATGATAAGTGGAAGGAGCCTAGACCCTCTGTAATGGCATATTTGAGCTTCTTTTTCTCATTATGTCCTGTGATCAAGAAGCAGATACCAGCGACAAATAGGTGTCAGTTTTTCATCTTCACAAAAAACGAAACAGATTAGTAAACTGATATGATTTTTGTGGTACCTTCGATGAGTAAGGAGGGAGCTTGATAAAGTGCCGGCAGGTATTGACACTTGGCAATTCATCGTCTACATTGCCATCGCATTGCTGTTGAGCAAGATGCATGGCAGATAAGTATTCATCAAAAGAATAGGTCTGTGCCCTAGTGGTATAATTTGCTATGCAGACAAACCTTGCGTACGATAGTGAGCTTGGGATCAAAAGCGAAGCTAGGCCACCAAGCGGGAGTCGAGGAGCTCCAGTACTGAATTGTATGAAAGCACGCTGCTCCTCTCTTCCAAACTCCCGCAATATCTCCAGGAACTGCAGTTATAGTTGCTCTCAATTAGTTGGTAGTTTGAGGAATAGAAAGTCTATAATAGGCATACAACTTACAATAATTATTGGTTGACTGCTCTTATCATAGCCATGCTCAAACTCCATTTGATCCTCAAGGTTCTTTAACTGCAAAAGGTAAACACAATTAAAACAAATATAAGGATCCTATTTGCACAGGACTTTGGGAGTATAGAAAGATACATACAGCCCAAGCATCCTGTTCGCCACATAGTATGAGTTCCATCTCCTCCTCTGCAAACATTTTGAGGGCCTTGAGAGAAAAAACCTGCAAGTGATAGACCTAATTAGTATTTGGTGTTTACATAAGAGGGAAAAGAACTCATTTAGCTCTATTCTATAAGTAACATACCTCATCAATTCCAGACTTGAAAGCCTCGATCTGCTTGGCAATCCCGCTCTTCAGTGTCGCATCAACAATCAAAGATACATATTCATCTAAACTATCAAGTGTCACCAACTTCTCTGAGCCTCCAGGAACAAGTTCATATTCAGGATTTCCAGGAAGAGTGAAGTCAAGGCACAAATCCTCCAATTTCACCTTTTTATAGGACAAATCAACTGTACGGTTAGATGCTCTGGAAGAGGCTTCCAAAAATTTCTTCCTGCTAACAAGTGCTTCAAACTCTATTATTGTCTTGCCCAACTCAGGATCAAACAATGGGATGTCATATATATCAAGCTCCTAATAGAACCAAAAAAGCAGCGATTAGAACAAAGGGGAAGGAATTCAGAATCAGAAGGGTCATAGCATGGGTGATGCTAAAATAATTACCTGCTCAAGCATGACCTTGTAAAATGCTTTAGAAAGTGGAATGTCCAGGATCCTTCCATCCAGAACTGCTCTCGCTACAAGATTTCCTAAAAGCTTGAATTTTTGTAGCATATTAGTAAAATCAACTCCTTGTGATGAAGTGCCTGATGGTGACCATGGCTTTGGAAATAGTCCAAAAGGAGCATGAATGAATCCATGTTCACCGCTGTCTCCTCTCCACATTCCAAGCCCGGCCCTTTGAAGTTCATGACTAACTGTAGTGTAGAATTCAAATGACGGACCTCGCCCAGTCCCAACCTCTCCATCAAACTCCACCTCAATGACTTTACTGCTTGGGCCATGACTGGTCATCACTGATACAGCACCTTCAAGGATAGCACTTCGGGCTACCCTGTACTTTTACTTTGTGGAGGACTCTTAACCTGGTCTGAGTGACCATTAACTTGGTTAGAAATATTGTGAGCATGTTCTGAAGAACTATTAACCTGATCTGGAATGAATGAGTGATGCACAGTAAGGCAGAAGTACTTCCACCGTGTCTCGAAGGACAACAGGAATGGGCAGGTCTCAACCAGATAGACACACCATGAGGGTATGAGGCCATTCTCAAACAAAGAATCTTGCATTTGCACCTCTAGCTTATTTACGAGAAGGCTACTGATGAACTGATGCCGTGGAACTGCATATATTGCCACCTCAAGATCATTGATATCTTGTATAGTTCCTTCAGCAAATTTGTTTATCTGATCATCCATCAGCAGTTGATACGAAAAACGGTTCATCCCTTCAATAACTTTCAGCATGAATAAAAGATTGTATGACAGATCAGACACATCCAGATCACCAGGAAGTTTGCCATGAAGTATGGCAGTGAAAAAAGAGTCCTTTGACCATGCGCGTTGAAGGATTTCTTGCATGTGAGATAACCGAGTATAGTAGGAGCTCTGAGAAGAGATTTCCTTGCTTTTGTTTCTTTTTTCCTATAGGTTATGCTGTGTTCTTCTTCCCATAAAGATGGGTCGATAAAGAGATCAGATTGTCCCTTGTTCATCTGACGGAGGATCGACTCAAAAAATGTAACAGATGGTTGGAGTGTCACGCCATTGTACAAGAATCTCAGTCTTGAGGATCTGTTCCCATCATCTAGAAGATACGGGGGTGTTACTTTATTTACATTGCTAACTTGCTATCTTATTATTATAATAATCAACAATCAAGCAAGACTAACAGAACAGGCAAGCAGAGGGAATGAGACATGAAAGAGAGAAGAGGGTGTATACCATTTTGGACTCTACTAATTTTCTGCTCCCATTTGCTTCTGTCTCTTGATTGGAATTCTGCAATCATAGAAACAAGAAGGTAATTCAGTTTCAAGAGAATTAGCCCCCTTTTTTTTTTTGCATAACATTGAGGAAATTAGATTTTGAGCAACTGTGTATTGATGAATACCTTGGATGCAGGTTCCTGATCAGTTCTCCTAAAGACCTCAGGAAATAGAATTGGTTCAGTGGTATCTGGTGTTGAGAAAAGGTCGACACTAAGAACATCATTGTAGTTGCGTAAATCCCTCTCCTTCTTCGACCTCCGAAATTTTAATTCCAAAGTTGGTTTCTTGGCCTCAGGATATCTCAGCGGAATCATCATGCTCTCACGTGAAATCTGTTCATCAGATAGCATTAGAGGAAAACTGTCATAGCACATGTGCAAAGTGTCTAGCAGCTTCTCCACCAAAATCCCAAGTGGATTTGCTGAACTTTCATTGGAGAGGGCGAGAGCCAAATTAGCAAATTTCTGCAGCCGACTCTGCACCTTATTAAGCTGCTCAAGTACATGTCTATCATTGAGGTCTGCATTGCAGTATGCGCCGTTTGAAAGATAAACTGCAAAACATTTGATAGACCCACTCTGCACAAACTCAAAAGTAGAAGTAACTGGCAGTTCATCTGACAATAATCTCCTTGAAAGATCAGACAACTTCTTGCAGCTATCGGGATTTTCAGCAGGGTGTGCCAAGGCATATACATTCAACCTAGCAAAAAAATCCTGTACACCTTTGAGAGTAAATCCAAACCTATGTGGAGATCTTTTTATCCCTTTTACCGAGAAGTTTTTCTTTATCTCTTCTGCTAGTTCCATGACAGCATCATTCTCAATGCTGCATGCCTCAACAGTCGAGGAAGATTCCAAGTCAAAGCAAAGGCAACTTTCATTCATGCTGTTGTTTCTGTCTGACTGCCGACTGGTGTTTTTGATTGTGAAACTATATACTCAATTGCATGCTTTACACCCTCCTTGGTAAAGGTCTCGAGGAAAAAAAGCGCTGGTCTTTTACCAGAAGGGTCCTTGAAATCTTGAGTGTTTCGAATAAGATGTGGTGGTTTTTCGGGCCAACAAACAATTAAGAAAGCTGATACAAAGACGAGAGATACACATGAACATCATGCATGGTGACAAGGCAGGAAATTTCAAAGCTCAAAATCTTATCTTACTAAAAAAAAAAAATTGTAGAAATTTTACCTTGAGAGATTTAAAGTCTTCTGTAACTCCACTAGGAAGTTAGGTGTGCTTAATTCAACAATCTTGCCAATGACAACAACACAGCTGTAGCAAATTGATGATAGTGCAGCAGATTTTGCAACCTATGTTGGACAGAAGAACAAATGTCAAGGGAAATTCTGTACTACTGCAGGCACCCAGAGGTCCTCCCGTAGAGGACCTGAAAAGATATCTCATACCTGTACTATAAGGGCAACGATGCTAGCAAGCTGGTTAATGTATTGAGTTTGCCTCATAATGAGTTTCTTCTTTGCAGTGACTAGTTTAGCATGTTGACCAGAGGTTTCAAGAGGTGGCATAAGCTGGTAAATGAGCTCCACAAGTATCTGGACCTGCAGTTGGGAATTGAAAAAATGTCAACTGTCAAGAGATTCACCAAGATGTTTGCAGGTATGTAGATGGCATCCACATATCTACTATCTTGTGATATCACAGAAGTCTACTGGTGGCTTGAGTGTAAAAGAGCTGCCCTTTGTGCACTCTCTAAGAGTAAATGCAACTATACTCTGATTTACTTTTTTTTATATAAATATGTAACACATGATGTTAACATTCCCGCATGGAACTTGGCACGTTAGGGGGGAGTTAAGGCACCTCAATCAAAGGTGCATAACCACAAAGTTGCACTAGGTAATACAAAGAGAAGAAGTAGAGTACCTTGGCACTATCGTGGTGCAAGTAGTTGTAATAAGTTATCATCTGCTCGAGCAATTGACAAAAATTTAACTCAAAAAGAGACTTCACGGCCTTTGTGGAGACAGAAGCAAGATCTTTAAGCAGCCCTAGGATGCCCTGCCAAACATGTTCGATTGAGTCCTCAGGTTCCAAGAAAGCTAAACGATAACAACGAATTCAAGGAAGGATGATGAGACATACAGTTAAAGTGACATCATTGAGGCTCTTCCACCCCTCATTAACCATCAAGGTCATTGTTACCTCGATCACATTTGATTCACAGAGCTTACCCATGTGTTTAGCATTTCCAGAAGCACCAGCAGCAACCAATGCCAAGCACGAAACAGCGGATTCGAGAATCTAGCATCCACAAGGATCAACGGCCCATCAATATATTTTCCCATATAAAAGAAACAAACAAGGAAACCATCAATATATAATCCAACTTACCATCCTATCAGAATACTGCAGGAGGTTGCACAGTGCAGGCACAGCCTCCATGGCCTTAGGCGCATACACTTCTTCATAATCCGTGAAGATGTTCGAGACGATCTGGAGCGCCACTTTCTGTAGGCATATCCACAAACAGTTGGTGAGCACATGACATACAAACGCAGAGAACGAACAATGCAGAAGCAGGTAAAGCCACAAAACATTCGCTCATGTGCCATTACCTGCTTGTTCGTGGAAAAGAAGTCGAAGAACTGCAGCACAGCAGCTGCCACCCCCCGCCTGAGGCACGCGTCAGGGCATTCCAAAGAAAACGCGTCCAGAGCTCGCAAGCACTGCCAAACGAAAGCAAAGAGAGATGTTTTTAGCACCAACTTTGCCAAAATAAGATAATCAAAGCGAAGGTAGGACACTTATTACAACACAAGGAGTTGAATTTAACCAAATCTATGCACCTGGACTTGTGCAAAAGAGAGTAGTAAAGGAAGTAACCCAAACTCATCAGTACACAAAGCAATCCTGTTTTTGGTCAGGTCGCACCCATGACCAAACTGCAGTTTATGCCCACTGCGACACACTAGCAATTTTACAATGCCTTTAGTGAAGTGGAGTGTGTGTAAACCACCTACCCACCACCGTCCAGTCAATTTTAATTCAAGACTTGACCACCGCAGAACAACTACTACGATCGTGGAACAAATCCTGTCAATATTAATTGCAGTCTCCACGTATGAACACAGAGAGGCTCAGAGCTGGTTAGCCGGCACGGCAGATAAATAAAATGCCATATAGATGGTTAGTGGTAACTACTAGTTTTTTTAGTTGCGTAATTAACAAATTAACAATCCGGCCGGCAGCAGATTAATTAATGACAGCCCGTGACACTCGCATTAATGGATGTATGGATACGGCTAATTTAAACGAGCAACCTAAATTAAGAGCAGCAGCCTTATTACGATCAAGACAAGCATACAGGGTTTAAGCAGCATGGGCGTAGTGGGAGGTTTAGGTTTAAGTAGCAGCTGAGGATAGATTAATCGGGGTTTAGTACGACGGAACGGCACGAGACGAAGAATAATACGGCGGCGGCGGCGGCAACGAACCTCCTCGGCGAGTTCGATGGACTCGACGGCGAGTAGCCTATCACGGAGCGCGTCGACGGCGCCGTGCCGCGCGAATCGGGACGCCCACTGGGGCGCGGCCTCGCACGCCTCGGCGATGGCGCGCGCGGCGAGCAGCGGCACGTCGCCGCCGGCGCCGTCGCCGGAAGCGAGGAGCGCGGGCAGGCGCGCGGCGAGGCTCGCGTGCGGGATGGCGAGGATGAAGTCCGGGCCGGATAAGGCGAGCACGTCGCAGAGCGCGGACAGACCCGCCGCCACCTCCCCGCGCCCGCGGACTCGTCCGCGATCGCCGACAACGCGTACTGCAGCACCGCGTCGTCGCCCGCGTCCATTGCGCCGCGCCGAGACGGACGGACGCGGCGAGGCGAGGTAGTTGCAGGTGCCTCAGTGCCGGCTCGGCGATGGCGGCGGCGGCGGCGGCGGATGGAGCTAGGGCGCGCGCGCGCGTGGCCGATCGGTGGGTCGGTCGGTGCGATCGTTGGCGACCGCGTACGCGACGGCTCGCTCGCGCGTGCGTGCGCCGCGAACTCGTGGGGTTGGTTGGTTAGTTGGTGATGCGGGTAGGGTAAGGTAGGGCGGCGAGGGCGAGGTGGGAAGCTAGGCTTATATTGCGGCGGCGGAGGGGAAAGCCGGCGGACTCGGACTCCGATGCGGCGCGGCCGGGCGCGGTGCATGCATGGGACCCCACCCCACCTCGGCAGAGAGGCAGCAGGACACGAGGCAGGGCCCGGCCCGGCCCGGGAGTCCGTGACGCCTCCGCGCTCTGCCTCTGCGGGCCGAGTCCGTGCCGGCACGTGCCACGTCAGCACGTAGTGGGCGGCACCGTGGTACCCCAGGAGGCCGGCGGCTTGTAGTTGCCGATTTGGAATGGTTGGGGGTCGCCCGTGGTAACAGCCTCGCCGTGATAAAAATAATATAGGAGGCCGGCGGTGACGCGTAGGATTTTTGTGGCGTGGAGAGCAAGGGACTAATAAATAGTTGCCGATTTGGAATGGTTGTCATTGTCATACAATTTCGCCCGCGGCGGAAAAAATACAACCAATGTAAGTTGCCGATTTGAATGGCCGTCGCCCGCGGCGGCCACATTGATCCGCCGTCTGGCGCCACGCGGTGTAAAGCGGACGGTGGCGACCGGTCGCCGTTGCCTCTGTGCTGGGTCTGATGGATGGTTGCAAGTCGTTGGATTAAAATCTGACGGCCCAAAATTCATAAGAGCAAAACAACAAACACATGCCGCAAGAGTAGTGGAACTCGACAGACCTTTTTTTTTTTTTTTTTTGGCAATTTAGCTCTCTTTTTTATGATAAAAAAACACGCTTAACCCCTGATCGACGTAAACTCAACTTCGACCCTTTACTCTGGGCGTTCGGTTTTAATCGACAAATCGGTTCGGTTTGTCCGGTTGTCATGAAATTCGGTTTTCGGACACCAAAGCAATTGATCGGTGTTCGTAAATCCCAAAACCGACGAGTTCGGTTTTGGTTTCTTCGGGTGGTAGAGAAGAAGGTAAAATCAAAATCGCCAAAAAGAAGATAAAATCGAAATCGCCAAATCGAAGAAGCGAGAATCGAAATCGCCAAATGTAGACGCCGCCGTCGCCGGCGGGCGCCATCGCCAGCGGCTTCAGCCGCGAGCCCCAACCCCGCCAGCACCCGCCTCGCGTGCTCGCGACGCCGCCCACCACTCCCGACCTCTGCTCCCACTCGCGACCGGATAGACTTAGGTTTGGGGAGCCCGCGGTGATGAGTGTGAGTGGCGGTTGCTCCCCATGCAATGCGTATAGCCGGATAGGGTTTCGGGTACCGAGGGGCAATGGCGGAGCCGTGAATTATTCATAAGAGGGCCGAGCAAATTCAACTTGTAAAAAATGAGCACATTGAGTTACTTTAGATTTTTCATGCTGACTATTAATTTATCGACTTGACATGAGTACTGTGATTTTTATATACACTCTTGGAGCAAAGACACTATTTTTAGTGGTAGACAATAACCCCTTAACAGTAAGGCATCCGAGATGATTTTGTAAACTTTGATGTCTATGTTTTCAGTCCTTTTAATTTGCTTTCGTAATATTATTTAATTGTATTTTTGTATGATTTAATTATCTAGAAGGACTTATACTAGTAAAAATTAACACATATATCAAAGTTAATTATCTAGAAGAACTTATTTTTGTTTATATTAAGATGGAATAAATAAAAATCATGGACTTATATTAGTAAAAAATTTGCTTGAAACCTTAGGGGGCCATGGCCCCCGCCAAAGCCCCTTGGCCACGCCATCGCTGAGGGGTGGAGTCATGTGGGTTGACGTGGGCTGCAATTGGAAGTAGAGTCGACGCGATGAATGGACTACTATTCTTCAGTCTACATAGTTTGTTCGTTTATAAGGTTCTCAATTTCTCCTGGTCCCAAAACCGAATCGAAAACCAAAGCTGCAGGAAGTGTAAGCCGAAACCAAAAACCAAAAAACAACATTTTGGCTTGGTTCGGCTCGTTGTTTTGGTTCGGTTTTTGGCTTTTCGGTTAAAAAGTGCCCAGTATGATCGACCCTTTTCTCAATGTCATGACCCAAAGACCGAGGGAGGTAACTAGGGCGTGTTTGTTGCCCTGCATCCAGTAGGCCTGGCCGACTGGCCTGACCGTGGCCAACCAAAGCCTGGTCTCAACGGTACAGCTGCTAGTGTTTTGTTGTTGTCTCCTGGCCAAGTTGAGAATGTGTTTGGTTTGCCTGTATAGAAGAGTTCGGTGACCTTGCACCTAAACAATGGTAACCTTACCCCCTCGACGTTCTCCTTGACATTTCATCGAACACATGTAGGCATCATCTTCGCTGTGGTGGAGCTCGCAATCCCACCCTTTCGTCCTAGCCCGCGCCACTAGCCATGGGAGCTGAGCTGTTGAGGCGCTTCCCTACTGGCGCCGACCTTCGTCGAGCGCCACCGCCGGCCGACGGCCGCCACCGCGCCAAACGGTGTCGACGCCAACGACGCCGCCTCGGGCGAAAGCTCGGCGCCTTAGATGGGACCGATCATCATCGCTCGCCGCATGGACGCCCGCACGCGAGGCTAGCCATGGGAAGGAACAAGAAAGCCAGCGGCGGGGGCGACGGTGGGACCATATCATTGTCGCGGCGGCTAGAGGATGGCCGGCGTGGGCCAAGCTCCATGGCGGCGCAACCCGCCGCATGGACGCCTAGCTGGTGCATGAGGGTTGGCCATAGGAAGGAACGGAAGAATGATCGGCTTGGCGCGCTGCCGAGCAGCACGATGCCTCGAGACGCGGGGGTCACCTCCCGATGAAACAGCCCCACGGAACGACGGAAGAAGGGAAGGGGACCGCGGCACTCGGGATGGTGGCCAAGCTCGACACCCGTCCCGCCATGGCGGCGAGGGCCATGGTACCTCGAGTCCGGGCGGAGCTCGTTGCCGATTTGACGTGGTTGTGTGCCGAATGAAGCCGGTGCATCGACGCCGCCGCAGAGCTCGCCAAAGACAGGCTGAGCGGGTGAAGTGGAAGAGGCTGCCACCGTGGTGGTTGTGATGATGGTTGCAAATCATGATTAAAATCTGACGCCCAAAAGTACCTTTGATCACAAATGAACTAGCCTAAAGATGTTTCTAAAAGTATTGGATCAATAGTTAACATCATTTTCGGGCTGATCTCAAAAAAAATAGTTAACATCATTTTTTATGATAGTGTATTAGGGTAAAACAATTGTTTCTTTAGTCACAGAAAAAAAACAATTGTTTGTTTCAAGATATGATGTTTGCAAGATATGATGTTTGACATTTAGCAGAAGTTGTAGTTTGAGTTGAGTACAACAATCTTTGTTTTTGACCTCGACCTAATCTGACTTTTAACATGGCCAAATAATGACCACAAGTTTGAATACAGTAGTGAATTGACATGTTTTGCGACATTTTATCCTCAAAATTTCTATTGCAAATCAATTTGATACCTTACTATACATATCTCCATCTCATGGTAAAATCACAGCCAGCCAACCAATTGCATGTCCAATTAAGGTCCAACTCATGATAATACATAGTTAAGGTTAAATTCAGAGCTCGGCGGCGTCGATCATGGCGCCGAGCGCTGGCCATGTTAGCGCCACGTCCTTAGACACACAATTCCTGACCCGACCTCGGCGTCGTGACCAATGATGCCGAGATGTGTTACCTCGACGCCATGACAAAAGGGTCCAAAGTTGAGTTTACGTGGCTCATGCTGATTTTTTTTAAAAAGTTAAAATGTAAAAATTAGGCTCAACGGTCTGAGTGTCGACACATTATGATGATTTAGATAAACAAATTTTCGATCTTACTCAGTGATGAGGTAATCACTACACGCTGTCATGAACCATTGGACAACAGTCAAAAGGTCGTATTCCAGACAAGCTAATCATCCAAAAGTTTTTTTTTTTTGGTGGGGGACCACGGCCAGAAGTAATTAGATGAGCTAAAGGAAACATAGTTAAAAATAAATAATTAAATTAAATAAATAGGCTAGGAGGCTAAGACGAGTACATCATCACGTATTCATCATCCATGGTACGTATGATTTCTTTTTTATGTCGTATATATTCGGTTCGAGCTGAAATAATCATGATACCCAAGAAGGAAGGAAGAACTGGACTGGTCCAAAAATCTCACGAGATTTAAACAAGTGAACCCTTGTGTCTAAAAAATGTCTGTTCCAACCCAAGAGCGCAAAAAAAAAAAAAAAAAAAAAAAAGCGAATCGCGCAAATGGTTTTGGTTCACAATTGTTGGAAGAGGCACCTCGGCAAACGGAATGGAGGGGGGAAACAGACTGATTATTTTTCTTGTGGATTGTGGAAAGGAGGGATGAGAGTGGTTTGGAATTGAATTGAATTATTGGCGTGTTCAGAGAGCCGTGATTGCGATCCGTCAAACTTGGGCATACATGTGAATATAGGAGTAGACGAATAAATTTAGGCGAGCTAGTAGCATTATCGTGCTGCTGCGTGCGTGGGATGCATGTAGTGCATGCATTGTAGAATTTATTTATGTACTTTATTTATTCGTTTTTCCGGGTGTTACCGTGTCGCTGCGTTTCCATCTCTCGACTCGAGGATGACCCGGTCCGTACGGAGGAGATGAAGGAGGTGTGAATGCTGAATGCGTCGTCGTGCTGTGTGTAGCCTCGACGACGTTCCCGTGCCTGTCGCTGCACGGCGCGTTGCTTTGCTGTGTGCAGGCTGCAGCATTCCACAAATGGTCTGAGCACGACCGGAGAACCATGTCTCAGCCGTACCGTACGTCACGCTGTGACCGTGACCTTGATTAACCAGGCGAAAATCGCGAGTGGTGGATTCATTCATTAATTATTACCAGGTCCGGTCCTCCATAAGGCCAGTGGAGTTTTACCTTTTTAACCATTAAAAAATCGCATCGCAGTAAGCTCACTTTTGGTGGATGGAAAAGTTTCATCTCGGTGAAACTCTCTTGGCACATATACCAACCATCTCTCGAAGTTATGAAATTAAATGCATATGAAACGTAGAAGGTCTCGGTCCATCCAAATTTTATTTAATTATTAATTTAAATTTTACCTAATTAATTTTACCGAGAAGGATCAGCAACACCAGTTCGGTTTGGCTCTCGTGCCACGAGTGACGACGGAGTTGCCGGACTCGGACAGGCATCGCCGTTTGCCGTGTCGTTTCGTCTCGTGTCGCGTGTGTGTCCCGCGCCGGCCGCACCAGGAGGACCCGCAGTTGAACTCGCACGCCACGTGTCCCCGTCAGCCGTCGCCTCCCTCTTCACGTCCAAACAGCCGCCGCTGCAGCCCCGCCCCTCGGCACCTGATAGCGCCTACTTTAGCAGGCCATTACATTAACAAACCGCTCCCAAACCCCGCCGCCTCCTCCTCCCTCCGCGTCCGTCCGGTCGTCCAGTTCCGTTCCTATTCGGCGATGGGGGGCAGCAGACCCACCCCGACTCATCGCCGCTCCCAACCACCACCACCACCACCCCCACCGCCGCCCCTCCTCCGCCACCACCACCACCCTCCTCATCCAAGCTCTTCACGGCATGGCTAGTCTCCTCCTGGTACTTCTCCAACATCGGCGTGCTCCTCCTCAACAAGTACCTCCTCTCCGTCTACGGCTTCCGTTTCCCCATCCTCCTCACCGCGTGCCACATGACCGCCTGCACGCTCCTCTCCACTCTCGCCCACCACCACCGCACCTCCCCTCCTCCTCCTCGTCGTCCCGCCGCTCCTCCTCTCCTCCACGCTCCAGGCAGCAGCTGGCTCGCGTCGCCGTACTCGGCGCCGTCTTCTGCGCATCCGTCGTCGCTGGCAACGTCTCGCTACGGTACCTACCGGTCTCGTTCAATCAGGCTGTTGGCGCCACCACGCCCTTCTTCACCGCGATACTTGCGTACGCTGTCGCTGGACGACGCGAGGCTTGCGCTACCTATGCCGCGCTCGTTCCCGTCGTCGCTGGCGTCGTCATCGCCACCGGGGTGAGTTGTGTTGAGCAGGGCTGCGATGGCTGCGAGCAATTTCGTTCGCCGCCAGATTGGATTTGGAATTGGAATTGGAATGCCTGACCTGAGTGAGAATCGCAACGAATACAATGCAGGGCGAGCCGAGCTTCCACCTCTTCGGATTCATCATGTGCGTCGCCGCCACGGCCGGCCGCGCGCTCAAGTCCGTGCTCCAGGGGATCCTGCTATCATCCGAGGAGTGAGTAATTTCCCTTTCCCTGCCTGGGCCTGCCCCCATCGTTTCTGGCTTTCTGCCATGCCCGCCGCCGCCGCCGGAGCAGAGGAGGCTTCGATCCGTCTCGTCCCGCTAGCTAGTTGCTGGAACATTCTCACACGGCCGTCGCCCGCCCGTGCAGGGGAGAAGATGGACTCCATGGACCTCCTCCGCTACATGGCGCCGGTGGCCGTCCTGCTGCTGGTGCCGGCGACGCTGGTCATGGAGCGGGATGCGGTCGGGGTGGTGGTGGACCTCGCGCGGGTGGACCCCAGCTTCCTCTGGATCCTGCTCTGTAACTCGTGCCTCGCTTACTTCGTCAACCTCACCAACTTCCTCGTCACCAAGCACACCAGCCCGCTCACGCTCCAGGTCCGTAAGCTCATTGTTCACCACCGACCTGCGTCACACTGCAGTGATGGCTGCTGCAAACCGATGATGCCGACCTGCTCCTGCTGCCATTGTGCCATTGTGTGATCGATGCTGATGCACTTGGATCTCCGTCCTACTGTATGCAGGTTCTCGGGAACGCCAAAGGCGCCGTGGCGGTGGTCGTCTCCATCCTCATCTTCAGGAACCCTGTGACGGTCGTCGGGATGCTGGGCTACGGTGTCACGGTCGCCGGCGTCGTCTTGTACGGAGAGGCCAAGAAGAGGAGCAAGTGAAACGCTCCTCCAGCCTCCTCCTCACTTCTCCCTCCCCAGCGGCAGCCTGTGGGGTGGCGACTGAACAATCTTCTGTACCTGTACATTGGTTGGTAATGGTGGCCTGAGAGTTGCTCTGATGGAATGGAATGGAATGGAACGCCGGTGATGATAGTTGGGAAGAGAAAGACAGCCAAGTAGGTTGATCTTTGTTGCGTGCTCCATAGTCGCAGATTGATCGAGCTCCTAAACTCTACTGTAGGGAATGATTACTAGTGTTAAACTTGCATATCGTCCTATGATGACGAGATTAGTTAACTTGGCAATTGGCACTGATCCTTTTTGTTAACAGTGTTTATTTATGTACATTCCAACAAATGTGCGATTGCAACTGCAAAGGTTGTTCTACATTTGATCCATGCATCCATTGCTTCCTGCTTGCTTTCCATTCATCATGGGCATGTTTGGTTCTCTTCTCTGCCTAGCCTGTATGGCATCTGGCATCCAGGCTGACGCTGGCCAGGCTATGGCCATGCAGACACTGGTGTTTGGTGTGCCTTGCTCTGCAGCACCAAGATCCCATCAGCAGTAGTTTGGTTGCCTGTTCTCTGGTTCATAGCTGCGCTCACTATCTCACAGTCGAGTCAGGAGACACGCGTGCACGAGCCCGCGGGAGCCAGGCTCCCAAGAAACGAAGACCAAATCCGTTTCCTGGGATGCAGCCTCGGCGGAGCTATTTGCATGCCGCCAGCCAGGCTCTGCCGCTCGCCCAGCCAACCAATCGCGCCAATCATGCATCGCATGAGCCAGGGCCACCCGAAAGAAGCGAACCAAACGCGCCCTAGCTCATGCTAGTTGTTCAGTTTGCTTTCCATCCATTCCTTACTGTTTAGCAGCAGCTGAGCTGGGCATGTATGCTCGTTGCATCGCTGCTGCCAGCCACCTCCTGTTGCGTGCGTGAAGAGAAAGAGCAGGCCGAGCAGCGAGCAACGCCCCAACGCAATTTGCAGGACAAACTGGTGTGTGGATCGGGGGAGGATTGGCCACGACGTGCTTCCTGGGCCGGACCGGGCCTTCTCCTTCACTTTATTGCCCAGTGTTGCCATCGCCGGATTCAACTCATGTAAAGCTAGGGGTGACGCAATTTGCGGCACGCACCAGGCTAGAAATGTATAACAGGAAACTATTCACAGCTCAACTATCCAACACTATACTACGATACGACAATATATACATCCACAAGGTCGCTACGTAACAAGATTCAAATCTCTTTAGTTATGACTAGCGTGTTGCTCTGGAGATCGATATCATGCATATTCTTTTCGGTCAAAAAAATATCTTGCATATTCACTTATCAGAGTGCACCTTTGCTCCTGTCGCATCTTTGCGCTTAATGCAACTCCCTTTTTTTTTTTTTTTTGAGAACATGCCGTTGCGCGTTTTTCATTAAGCAGAATAAAGTTCAAACAACAAGGCACCACGGTAACCAAACAATTACCGAGGCGGAACCTAACAACTACTGGATACAATATCAGGGATTACATATGGACTAGTTTGCGACAAGACGACCCGCCGAAGGCATGGCTAGGCGACCTCCTCGGCGAGGCCCTCGGTGTTGAGGTCCATGGCGGAGAGGTCAAACCGTCCCTCAAGAAGCATCTCGAAACGGCGCCGCTTAGTCGGCGCATACCACCCCCAAGGCGGCCTTGACCATCTCTTCTACGGCAATCGGGGCCTCCCCTTCGGGCACTTCCTCGCCCAACTTCCGAAGCAAGAGCTTCTGAGCCTGCAAGGTCACATTAGCAGCCCTTGGCCGCGACTTGATACGGTCACTACGACGCAGCATATGCGTGGAGGCTGGAGTGCGCGACCGGCGGCCGCGGGCCCGTCTTGATAAGGGGCGATGCAAGTGGCACGCACACCAAATCCTCGATCTCTTCTGCTGCCGGGACGCCAAGGTCGGGCGAGGCAAGGGGGAGCATCGTCTTCGAAGACACCGGAGGCGGTTCGAGGGAGCGGCTTCCTCGAAGGTCGGCGACGGGCCAGAGGGCGCGTACTCCGCCGCCCCGTCCGTCAGCCCCGTCTGGGCGTCGAACTCCTCAGCATCCCCCAAAGGTGATGGGTGCCCAGTCGACACTTCCACGGGCTCGAAAGAGGTGGACTGAAGCGCGGCGCTGGAGGCCGTGAGCTCGTCGAGCATCGGGTCAGTCCAGGTTGGAGCTACCGCGCCCCCACAAGGCCCGAGCACAAGCGGGTCGGTGTCGATGTAGGCAGGGGTCGAGGTGGTGGCTTCCTTTGGTGGTGGGCGACGATGGTGGTGTGGGCGGTGACGTCGGTCGTCCGGAGGCAAAGCGTGGTGTGGCGACGTCACAGGGAGGGCATCCGCTTCCTTGTTCGAGGCCCGTGGGACGGCGGGGCGGTGAGCCTCGGTTGCACGCCGGAGAGCGGCCACGGTGCATGCCCTCGCACGATGGCCGGAGCCCCGACAGCGAAGGCAACACGTCGGGGAGTGGCAGTGGGCGGCGACGTGGTCGTGCGCTAGGCAGTTGAAGCAGAGCCCCACAAGCTCCGGCGGGACGGGGCGGCGACGTCGTGGCGGCGCATCAGCAGGGCGACTGAGGCGACGACGACGACGCACGACAGCCTGGAACCCATCAGCGTCGACGTTGGGCTGCGGGACACGTCCCTCGGGCCCAAGCGAAGAGGCGCACGGATCCCCGGTGCGGCTGCGGACCAAGGCGGTGCCGCGCCGGCACCCGCGTCGCCGGCCGAGGCGGAGCCGCCACCCCAACGGGCGCATCGCGCCTACGCCGGCGACGCCTCCTCCCTCCCCCGTAGGTGCCTGGCGTAGCGGCGCCCTCCACTGCCGCCTTAGCCCCCCCGGGGACTGCGCCGGCAGAGGGAGGTGGCTCGCAGAGCCTTGCGGGCGGCATCAAGGTACGACGAACGGGCGGGCGCCGGGACAATCTCGTCGTCACAGCTGTATGCGTCGGGGTCCTCCCAACGCTGGAACTTGCCCCTGCCGGACGACCGCGGGGCAGGGGAGAAGGGAGCGGCATGCGGGGAGAGGGAGGGACGGCAAGCGCCCGCCCGAGCGCACCTCCTTCCTGCCATCCCGCACCCCTTCTTCGCCGCCGCCGAGGTCCTCGACGGTGGCCTCGCCACTAGGTGCACCCCTGCCGGTGCCAAGGCGTGTAGCGACGTTGGGGCGGCGGCCTCCGACCGCCGCCACCAAAGTCGATGGAGGCGGCATGAAGGCCCCCATGGAGCACTCCACGGTCATCACGCGCCGGCATGGCTCCCCCCACCGGAGGCTTGACGACGGGGCGGAGGTCCGGGGTGCCGGTCCTCCCACCGGGCAGCAGAACCTCCCGGACTTAGGCAGCCGGCAGCCGACGTGGGGGAGTGGCCGAGCAACCGGGGAGGCCGACGGCCGCCGGGCCCGGGTGCTTTTGAATCCACGGGTGCTTCATGATGTCATCGAGACCAAGCCTCTTGCTTGAATCCTTGACCAGTAGCTGCATACACAATCACAACAAAAAAAGTCAATAGTCCAGCTCACAACAACCTCCTATATGATCACTACTTTGAGAGGTCACCTTGGAAATGAGATCCTTAGCCTCTGAAGATACATGAGGAGTTAAAGGGAATGCCCAATCCACCATAACTATCCTGCACAAAATTTCAGTTGCCAATGGCACGAAATGTTAGGGAATGAATAGATACCAGGGAGGAAAAAAAACACCAACGCTTCAGCCGCACCCATACCTTCTCAAGGTATCACCCTGTTTGTCGGCAAAAAAAGGAGGTGAACCATACAAAAACTCATAGCATAGGATTCCCAGGGTCCAGTTGTCAACGCCATGACCATGAGGTTTTTTCTCTATCATTTCGGGTGCCAGATAGTCGATTGTGCCACAGAGCGTTTCTCGCTTAGCATTCGTACGAGCTGCCCATCCAAAATCTGCAATTTTAAGCCGACCCTGGAGAAAAAGGAAAGTTAGCTAGTTATCAAACCAACACACAACATTCGATGCATCAATCAAGAGCAAAATACCCACCATCACCATAATAGTTTTTCAGAGAGGAATACTGAGGCATTGAAGATGTATTTGTACAACCATTTCTCCAAATATGTTAGTGAATCAACAAAAATATGTGTTTCCAAATTCATTCATAGAGACATGATATATATCCTATCCACGTGTGATACCCTTATGAGATGTAACGACAAATGTATACAATGCATTACTTCGTAAATCAAATATGGTTCTAGAAATAATAACAGCTGCAACAACTTCATAAAGAAGAAGAAAAACTAACCTCGAGATCGAGTAATAAATTCTCTGGCTTGATGTCCCTATGTATGATTCCCTTCTTGTGACAATATGCCAGTGCACCAGCAAGGCTCGCAACATACTAAAATACATAAGATTCATTGGTGTCACAATCCAAGAAAAGAATGACAAACATCATGCTCTAGAGCGTGGCATGCCAATGCCACCACAAGTTGAAACTTAACAGAGCAATGCTAAAAGAGATGATGTTTTGTGTATAAAGTTATGGGTTCAGAGGAATACAGTCATAAACTGTAGAATGCAATGCATTCGCGACACATGGATAGCAGTTCATATATATAAAAAAAGGAACTGGTTCAGCTTAGCTTGTATATAATTGGATTGATCCTTTGCCTTGGATTTGTTGGAAATTCATTAGAATTTGTACTATACTGCAATCAGATAATGCAAAGATATATGGAATCCAAATATCATTTTGGAAGCTTACAAAATGGCATACAAATTTTCAAACATCAAATTATTTTCAACGTACAATTATCATTTTAATGAGCTGTAACTTTAATCTGTAACCATTCCACAGAGTGTACCATCAATTAATGACTCATTGTGTCATAATCATACATGATATCTGATTCGATTAAAATCAAGTTGGCCCATTACTCGAGAGTTTCTTGCTATCATCCATGACTTGAGCGCAAACAAAATCATGCAACAGCCAACAATAAACAACCTCTGAAACTCTGTTTGTACAGGTGTCTCCTCTCTCCATCTCTCTTTCCCCATCTCTCTTCTCTGTCATTTTCATCCTAGTTTTGTTTTTATCAAGCAACTGTAGGGGCCTCCACAATCCCCACTGTATTTTTCCCTAAATAATATCACACCCATTGGAGTGAAGGAGACTTTGCCTCGACTATTTGGTTCAGGTTAACATAATTTAAGTCCAATGGTAGGAGGAACGGCAGCCCAAAGGGAAACGGGGATTGGGGGTTCTTACAGTGGCGGCCGTGCCCTCGTCGAATCGGCCAGCTTCGCAAAGGACCTTATAGAGCTCACCACGGGCCGCGTACTCGAGGATGAGGACGACTCTCTCGGCGTCGTGGAACCAGGCGAAGAGGCGGAGCACATTGGGGTGGTCGAGGTCGCGCTAGATCTCGATCTCCCTCCGCAGGTGCGCGTGGAACTCGTACTTCTCCAGCTTCTCCTTGTATATCACCTTCAGCGCCACCACGTACCCGCTCTGGATCCATGATCGCCATTCACGCGCGCGCAGCAGCTTCCATGGAAAAATTGGGGTGATCGAGAGAACGGAGGGCACGAGGTGATCGGACCACCTGCTTCTCGCGGGCGAGGTACACCTTGCCAAACTTTCCTCGCCGATGTACTTGCCGATCTCGAAGTCGGACATGCTCCACTCCTCGCGCTTCGCCATCGTAACCGGGAGTGGCGAATGGTGAGGGAGGTGCGAGCCGAAGAAGAGGGAGACGGGTTGTGTCGTGGAGGAGCCGAAACAACGGAACCGGAGAAGGGAATGGAATGGAATGGAATGGAACAAACGGGTTTGGAACCTTTTTTTATTCAAATTCCGGGCTCTATGACCCCTCATTTTGAACTCAAGCCCGACCATGTCGCGCGTAACAAAGGTTTTACAAATTCTAGGAGGGGGTCCGTCCAAACAAAGGACTCGCCCGAGTTCCAACATAGGGCAGAACTTGCTAGATTCTGAGCTACCGAATTACAAGACTTGGGAATCGACATGATTCCAGTACAAACAAAGTGATCAAACTACAAAGCACGGGTGTCTCTAATAAGCATACCACAAGGAGCCAGGTCCATGCTAGGGGATTGTAAAGCTTGCTGCAAGGCCACTGAATCCGTCTCAATCTAAATTCTTGATATAACCATCTCGGTAGCTTCTTGTAGAGCCTTAGCACATGTTGCTGCTTCAGCTGTAACTGCATCAAGAATGGAACCGAGATTCCCGGCACTAGCTAGGACGACTTCCCCTCTATAATCACGAACCACAAATCCCCAGCTTCCATGTAGAGAATCCTGTAAAAAGGAGCCGTCAAAGTTAATTTTCAAAACATCAAGAGGGGGAGCGGTCCAGTGTCTGCACTGAATCCTTTTCTGTCTTCTCCTTGGCTTTCAAATCACTAAGCATTCTGAGTACATCCCCAGCGGCTTCTCTTCTAGTCTTAGCCATTTCTCCATGGTTTGCCTAATTCCATAAGAGAACAACTGTCTTCAGGCATTCTTCATCCTTGAGCGACACTATCTCAGCTACCACTTTCCATGCAAATTTCTTTGATAAGAGAGACTGGTGCACATGTTGCAGTTCTAATGTTGCCCAACATCTCTTCACCTGTTTACATTTCAGAAAGCAATGACCGCCATCTTCATCAAATCTGTAGCAAATAGGGCATCTAGTGTCAGGCTGCATCCCACGTCTCCGAATACAGTCTAAAGGTGAGACTGTTTCTTGCAAGACGCCATAAAAATGTTTCATCTTTGGAGGGCAATTCAACTTCCACAACCTTTTCCACAGACCGTTATACTGGTTAGTATTATTGTTCCCAAGGCTACATTGCCCTTTTTTGTCGAGATTTTGATTTGTTTTTCTCATCGTCCAGTACATGGTATGCTGACTTCACTGAAAACACTCCCTTCTTATCAAAATGCCAAGCCAGCATGTCATCATGTTCCAGGTTAGTTGGTGTAGCTAAAATATGTTTAACATCCTCCTCCCAAAGGATTTCCCAAACCAGAATTTCATCCCAAGAGCCAGTAGCCGGATCAAGTAGTTCTGGTACTCCGGTAAGTAAAACCTGGCCACGGGGAGTAATCGGGCGGCGAGATACACCATTAGCTATCTAGGGATCATCCCAAATCCAGATTTGTGACCCTTCGCCAATCCTCCATATCAGGCCTTATTTAATGCTTTTAGACCATGTAGAATACTACGCCATGTGTAGGAGTTGAAATGGAGAGCGGCGGCATCGGAATTGGATTGGGGTCGCGAAGACGCCACTGCCGGAATCGCGCAGACTGGGTAGTAAACAGGCCTTTTAGCGCGTACGCGGGCCAAGGAGAAAAGGCCCATCTAACCTCCAGTCTGCGCAAACAAAACATTTCGCATCCCAATTTCCCCAAACGGCAAAACCGCTCCTCGTCTCCTCTCGTCGTGCTCCTCTCGCCGCCTGGACCTCCTCCATCGGCGATCGCGATGGCGAACATGCCGGTGTCGGAGATGCGGCTTCCTCCCCACCTCACCCACCTCCTCGCCGCGCGCCGCCTCGACACCGCTAAGGTCAGCCTCCTCCCGACTCCACCGCGCGCCTCCGTTGCTGCCTCCGCCAAAACCCCACCCCTCCCCCTAACCGCGCGCGCGCCGGGCCTTCGCTCTGTCCCTATCCAGGACGTGCTGTCTCTTCCGGAGGTGGAGCTCATGACCATCCTCGACGCCGGCCTCCCCACCGCACGCGCTGCCGTCGCCCTTGTCAGCGAGGCCACCTGCCCGCCCTGCCAGACGGTACCCTCTCACCCACCTGTGCTCCGCTTGCGTCCCTGCCTCGGATTTGGTGGGGTTTCGACTCACGGGTCGATTTGGGGCTGTAGTCTGTGACTCGGGGTTGGGGTTTACACTGCATTGACCTTCCCTGGCGCTGCGCAGGCGCTTACGCTTCTGGAGGAGCGCGTCAGGTTAGGAGGCGGCGGCCGGCTGGCCACCACGCTCTGCGGGTTGGACGAGGCATTGGGCGGAGGAATTCCCATGGGAAAGCTCACTGAGGTCGTTGGGCCCTCGGGGATCGGCAAAACGCAGGTGAGCTGCTGATCTCGGAGATTCAAAGCTTAATTTACTCACCTCGTAGGGTGCTGTGGATGCACGGATTCACCGTGTGGGCGCCAGGTGTTTGTGAATATGTACATGCTATGTGCTCCATGAGCTTGGTATGGAATACAGAACGGCAAGGAAATGTACCTTGTGTATATGCTTCGTGAGATGCTGCATCATGTGCCTGCATGTGTTATGATTCCGATTTGAATGATCTCCGGCATTTTGACTGAGGCCACCGATCAATTGCCATTTTGTCGAGCCAGAACATTTTGTGCTAACTTTATTGCGCATTATCTCATTCTGTTGCTTGCCTTGTATGTTTTTTTTTTTAAAAAAATTGTTGTTATGGTTTTGCACACTGCAGTTCTGCCTTAAGCTTGCGTTGTTAGCAGCATTGCCGGAATATTGTGGAGGTTTAGATGGTCGAGTTGTGTATATTGACACAGAATTCAAGTTCTCTTCACGGAGGTAGCTGAAGTTTAATGGCTACTGTTTACTACTCCCAAGTATCTTTTCAATAATTCTTTTTAGTCGAACTTCTCATGTTGCCATTGATATGTTGCAGGATGATTGAGATTGGTCAAAAAAGCTTTCCTCAAATATTTCGACAAGAAGGCTTGGCGCAAAAGGTTCTCATGCTCCACATTCTATAACCCACATGCTTATACTTGGGAATCTTCTTCCTCACCAAGAAACAATGCTAGGGAACCTTGCTAATATTTCTTTCAGTTACTGTTCTCACATTCTTGAATGTCTTGCCTGTTGTTTCATGTCCTTTGTTTATTTTTGCAGATGGCTGGGAGGATCCTAGTAATGCGTCCAACATCTTTAGCTGATTTCACCAAGAGGTATAGCTGTTCTTGAAATCATTGAATTTCGTTGCCAGCGCTCTTTCCTTTATTTGCAAAATATATCAGTAACAGACTGATATTTTGAGTATTTTAGTTCTTAGACGCATGGAGGACTGAAAGTTCCTTAAAGTATCTTTGAGATTCTAGTACTATGCTGTTAAAAAATTGGAGTACTTGTCTTCTGCTCAATCTTGTGCCATCATAGTTTACATCTTGTGCTTCAGGTTTATGCTCCTCACTTAATTTTGACATGTTGTGCTAACACTGTCCCCCCTTCTTTTACTGTCTTTCTACAGTTTGGAAGAGATGAAGGTGACTCTTCTTCAGCATGATGTGAAGTTACTCATTGTTGATAGCATGGCTGCTCTTATATCTCTGTAAGCTATGGACATGGAATTCCTTAGTCTAGTTTGCAAACAACCTGCTGTATATTTTAAAAGGTTGAAGTGTATTCTTGTCGACACTGTTCTACATATATAAGTATCTTCTTTTGCTGGCAACCAGATCATCAAAATATCCAACAGATTGAAGTATGTTTAACTATATTTTGAAGCTTATAAAAATTTTTACTACTTTTTTTGAAGCTTAAAGTATGTTTGACTATATAATATAATAACGTCCAAACTGCTATTTTTTTTGTAGCAAAACAAGAGCCATGACCGCTATGTCATTCACTAATTTGTGTGCCATCTCACTGCCTGTTATACCTCCAATGCTGGCTATGTTTAGGAGCATTTCACATGTGTAGGCTTTAGGTTTTACATAAGCTGAGTTTATAGTTCCTGAATAGTTGTGTGCTACCAGTTGATGGAAATCAATCCTTTGTTACATCCTGTCTGTAACAGGGAAAATGAGAAGGCTACAGCTGGTTTCAGGCAACACCCTTTAAGATGGACCCTTTCTTTTCTTAAGTGTGTCTCCCAGTCTCTTATGCTCACATAACTTTCTCGATATTGTTTTAGTCCACCAATATTCATTCTGCTGAAATACCTTTTGTTTCCTCTCTTTCTTTTTTCCTTGTGCAGGTCTATAGCGGAGTTCTCTAGAATTCCAGTTGTGGTTACAAACCAAGTACGCAGCCAAAGTAATGATGATGGTTACCATTTTTCCTTTGAAGGTTTGGACTTTCTTCCTATGACAGCTATGTTTTAGACAAGGTGTCAAAGTTGACTAAAGTATCTGTCAAAATCATGTGCAGTAGACAGAAAGGATGGTGATAACTGTGCTGGAAGGTTTGATTCTCATATTGTTGCTGCACTAGGGATTCAGTGGGCTCATGCCGTAACTGTCCGTCTAGTCTTTGAATCTCATTCAGGTTTGTCCTGATATTTTTCTAAATACAGAAGGGGCTTATGTTCTCTTTTCATCTTCCATAGATTTATCGCAAGTTCGCAACACTCATACCTGGATTATTGAATTCATATCACATCAATCAATCAGTACCTATTATTACGATCATACGAATGCTTGGTGCTTTTCTCTATATTTTCATTTCAACTAGTTTGATATGCTGCCTAGTTATGATTGCATCACATTGGTTTTTATCTTAGAACCTGACTTCAGTTTTGATGTTTGTTTGAAGCGTGCAGAAGCACTTAAAATGCATTGTTTTTTTAATATATCTTGCAGCATAGCACTTGGTAAAAAAATGCTTGGATATGAATATGTCTAGCGATGAAATAAAATTACATCTATGTTTAGGAGGCTTGCTCTGATAGTAAAATCTTTATGTGAGTTCCTGAAGGTGTGCATTTTTGCTTACTAAACTACTCCCTTTTTGTATCATGTTTAGTCTTTGTCACTATTTTCTAACCAAATAGCAACTTCACATTTATCCATTGTATCATATTTGATGAAACAATTATAAACTGTGTTCTTCATAGGCCACAGGTTCATCAAGGTGGCAAAATCACCTATGTCTCCAGCAGTAGCATTTCCATTCGTTGTTGAGTCATCAGGCATTAAATTACTAAGTGATGAAGGCATTGATGTGACGGGTTCTGAGATTACCTCTATTCGTTTTCAAGGTACAATCTATGTTGTTTCTGCAAATAATGGGCTTAATTTTGCAGTCTTCTTGTTATTTGTCCTAACACATATATTTCTCCAGGGCAAAATGTTCTGGCTCGATAACCATTTGAATCCTACTGTGCCTACTGGAAAGGTGTCATCATGCGCTCTTTGTTGTCTATCAGACAATATGGATATATTTAATTTAATTTCAGCGTACCCTCCTCAAAGTTCAGGAGTAGTCATGCTCTGTGTCCTGTTTTCTCTACACAGTGTACCATGTAAAAGGTATACGAGTGTTTTAGAATTGCTGCAACTATAGAAGAGGTTAAGTGCTTTGCAGTTGTTTGGTTGGGGCTATTAAGAGGACGAAAATACTTTTAACCTGAAACTGTGGGGGCAGTTCCCCTCAGGGGATTTTTTAATTATGGCCTTGTTTGATGCACTCGTATCCACCTCAATCCACGTGTGTTGGAGTGGATTGGGTTGGAAATTAGTTGAACTTCCACCTCAATACACTCCAACACACATGGATTGAGGTGAATATGAGTACATCCAAACAAGCCCTAAATAAAAGGGAGAAAATATTTACAAGGGAATTTCATGGGCTGGAAGTCCATTAAAGGGGAAAAGGAAAGAAACATCAAGAGAAGCTACTAAGAAATCACTAATAAGGAATTGCACATCTTAATGTTTTGCTTTAAGTAAACCCGGACATTCAACTGAGTTCTCTCTTGCATCTTGCTAGAGAAAGGACACGTCCGTAGAACTTTTGCTACTTCTGTGACATAGATGAACCAGAAAGCCACAATGAGTATTTCTCTGCCAACAGCATTTCCAAATCTGTGCCTTCCATCAATAAACAATTGGTATAGGTTAAGGGTCCATCGAAGTTCATTTACTGGCTAACTGTGGCATCACTGGCCAGTGGCTACATAGATTCTAACACTGCCTTTTGTTAACCACAGAGAATAAGAGATTCATTGGGATGTCTGAGAGGACTCCATAGATCTGTTTTACCAATTATTACAAGGCTTGATCTGTGAACTGTCAGTTCATGTCTTATTCCTATCGCTTGCAGAAGATTGATACCACAGACATGATAATTTAACTGTTTTGCTTTCGTCACCTGGCGCCTATATTGCTGGCCTATGAAGGAGTCCACAACATTTGCTTGAACTCATTGATTGACTGGTCCTAAGCTCCTGATCTGTTTATTTTCTGGAATACCTTGCCCTTCTGAGTTTCAGTACTCTTCTTTCCAATTATACAGACAGTTAAAGGTAATATTCAATCGTTGCCACTCTGTACGTGCCTATCCAAAATTTGAACATATTCTTCTCTATGAATACATGCCCTTAAATTTCTTGCTGGTTGCCTTTAAAAAACAAAAATGATAACACAGAAATTATCAGTTCTAATAAATATCTTGATCTTAGGTGTTCTTTTTGTGTTGCAATTATCACCTATAGGTACCATTCCAGTGTTGTATAATTATGGTACCAACATGATTAACTCCAGTGTTGATCTGGTTCTTTTTATTTTGCACTATGGGCTGTATAGGAATAAGATTCACCTGTGTGGGTCAAATTGATTAATGTCAAATCTGGTTATTGTAGCAGGTGGTAGTTCTTTTCTGTTTGGTTAGTGGGAAGGGTATTCCTGCTGCTGTTTACTTTATTTTGCATTAAAAATGAAAATTATGTCAATCTTTTCCATTATGTTTCTGTGAAATTGTTCTCCTGCAATTTCCCAATTAATTTGAAAAGATCAGTTCTTTGTAAAGAAACTTATTTCATTTGAAATTTTGTAGGTCTCTATCTTTCTTTGATAAGTTCTGCTTGAGCGTAATGATTGTGTTTTTCACAAGGATCGGGGAAGATTGAAATAACTGGTATTCAGTTGCTGTTTCTTTCCAAGTATCATTTTGTGGTAACCTAGCTGGAACAAGAGAAAATCACCTTTATGCAGTTTTTGTGTAACTCATGTAGAAGACCAAAACAGTAGTTTGTACCGAATCGACTGATTACACTTTTATATGTACTCTGAACTTGTAGGTTTTGCCCTGCCTGCACCTGATGGCGATTGATCTGCTGTTTTCGTCTGTCTCAGAGTCAGAATCAATACACGGTACAACAAATTTACTCATGAGCTTTGCAGAATATTTAATTGTGTGTGTTTTCTTATGCATGACTCTGCTTCCTGATCCATTACTCATCATTAGATTAGATAATGTGTAAAATCTTATAGAATCGGCCCGATTGGACATTCAATATCATATACACAGAACCATGACATTTTTAGTGGAGATGATGTCTGACCTGTGGGTTTATTAATTTGGTCTGAAGTAGTGGACTTTCTAAGAATGGATATCAATCCTCCACGTCTCGTGATAGCATTTTTATACCTCAATAACCTCGTATGGTGTGTGCGCCACATCATGGCTGCTTTCCGTTTCCACCCACAGAAAAGAACAGGAGCGACAGCCCACAGTTGTCACCTTGGCTCCTTTTTTCCTTCTAAAAAATCTCCAGCAATCACCGAATCATATGAATCCTTTGAATCCTTCTTTGCTTTTGTTTACTTCAATCTAGGACTTGCTCTTCTTGCCTATTCGCACATCCTGGCTTGAATAGGCACTCTAACCAATCCTCCTGAAAAGAAAAGAAGCTGCTCACCGGGGAAAACTTTTGCGCACATGATCACACCACCACTAACACGCATAGCATATGCTGGTGCCTGGGGGTTGTGTTTTACTGAAGAGACAGTGCTTTCTTTTGGGAGGTTAAAGGAACGGAACTAGGTTCTAGGGGAACCAATTGAGGCGAAGCAAAGGAACTGTCTTGTTAGTAGACAGGAAGAATCACTTTATGTGCCCCTAATCGCTCGGCAATAATATAAACTAAAAGCCTAATGCTTCCTTTCGTTCGATTTTGACGGAACGCTGTCGATCAGGGCCACTTTTGGGAGTGGTGTTTTATCCTGATTGGACGAAAGGGGTATGTCTCTAGAAGCAACATATTTGATCATGGGACTCATTATTGATAGGTCATGGGGGGGCACCAGGATAACACACACTGTGCAATCGTGACTGCAAAGACCTAACAGCTTATTCCCCCACATGACCTGAAAAGGCAGGGAAATATTCACCATATATATGTGCTAGTGCGTTTCCTCATTTGGTGATATAGGGTATATAGGGTATTTTAAAAGTAGACCTGGCCACTTGCTATTTTGAGTGATGAGGACATTAATAAGCTTTAACTGGGGCATCTGAAGAAACATGAGATGCATGAAGACTGGATTCTGTCTAGAAACAACAACTTTAGTTGTTCCTGGAGTAGCTGATTCTCGTAATCGTGTTGTGCACCGTCTGGTTGGAAATTAACACTAGTAGATCGAGTTAGGTATTTGACCACGCTGTTATGTCTGATTACGCATGCTGTTTTATCTGAATTTAGTAACTAGCTGTGGAGCCCCTGAACCACGTACTACTTAGCCGGGTTGATTGTGTCGAGTCAGCTAACCAAAGTTACCCTTTAATTTCGGTTGGGTCGTATTCCGTTGCCGACCTAATTATCATGCCACTAACATAGTAGCAGCAGCAGTATGGCAGTACACATTAATAATTAAGAAAAGGGGAAAAAAAGGTGTTACCAGGTTTCTAACCTAGGAAGGAGTCAAACATGGGCGGTCGCGTCTGGTAGTTTGGCAGGCATGCAGGATTGGCTATCTATTAGTTGCTGGGTCCAAGGTTTGTATGGAGGCCTGTCCAGTCCAGTCCAGAGAGAGCCTAGCTGTAGTAGACATGCGTGCTTGAGAGCGAAACGTGAACCAATTGGATGCATGGTCGCTGAAGGAACGGGGACGAGCCTAGAATAGGAGTATTAGGACCATCCCTATCCGTAGGTAAACTCTTTTTTTCCACAAGAGTAGGTGTTACAAGTACACTCCCCTCTCCATCCTCCCATGAAATGATTCATCATCTCATCTGCATCTCCTAGCAGCTTCTTCCTTTGCCTTATCCGTGGTCCGTGCGGCCCCAACCCTGATCGCTGCAGCCTCCATGCGGCGGCCGGGCTGGGGCGTTTGCTTACACCACACACCCCTCGCTCCGTGTGTGTGATTGCCTGCATGCGCAAGTTGCACTCGGTGGTGGATGTTGCCAGTGATCGATTGTCTTTAACAATCATGACCTGACGCTTTGCATTGCATTCAAGCTAGCATACCTACTATTTTCGGCAGGTGTAGACAGACGCTAAAGTACACAGGCAACAGTCACAGCCCGCAGCAGCCGCCCTGTTCGTTTGGCTGGCTGGTCGTGGGCTGGCGCTGATGTTTGTTTGGGATGCATGCATGATAATAGTAGTAGTATAGCAGCACTAAAAAGTAGTAGCAGCACCATGTCGCTCCGGGTTCTTTTTCAGGTCAATTCAATTCTGGTTCTGGAGGTTGTAGATAATAAAAAGCAGGCACCCAGAATTAGCCAATAATCATTTGTTTAGCGGATGGATAAGTGGGTGGTGGAATTGGACACTGGGTGAGGTGACCGGCAAACCATAATGTCCACAAACAAAACATAGTTTTCTGATTGGTTGAGCAAGTGGCCCGTAGCCGTAGTAGTAGTCTATCATTTGATTTTGAGTCAGCTATTTTTATTTATTCGGCTAGGGTGTAGGGACAGACGGTATGTGATTTGATTGATGTGTTGTGTGGCGGCCTAGCATTTCCAAACAGTTTCTTCCACCTTGTTTTCACGGCTTCTAATCTAATCTCATAATATACTAGGGCCTTGTTTAGGTTGCAAATTTTTTTCAACTCAAACTTTCGTAGCACTTTCGTTTGTATTTGATAAATATTATCCAATCATAGGCTAATTGGACTCAAAAGATTTGTCTCGTGATTTATAACTAATCTATACAATTAGTTATTTATTTTATCAACATTTAATGCTTCCATGTATGCGTCTAAAAATTGATAAGATTGAGAGAGTGAAAAAATTGAAATTTGGAGTGTATCTAAACCAGGCCTAGGAGATTAGCATAACATTAGTGTAGCTAGGCTAGGCACCCTAGTACTAGTGGGTTGGTTGCCTAAGTTGCCCGGCCACTTGTGGTTTGTCTCTGCATCCTACTGTGTCGGCACTAGCAGCGCTAGTTCTCTGGTTGATTACTAGTGTGTAGTGACCGCGTCCACGGAAGCAGACGCTCCCAGAAATCATACGACGCATACGCACACATCACTGATATTATTACCGCAAGTTGCATGCAGAGGTGTCCTTTGTTCTCTGCCATGCCCCGTCCGTGTGTCTGGAGCTGGGGCTAGACCAATTTGCATCGTGATGAGGTTTCTCTTGCGAGATGCAGTTTTTTTTCTCGACCGGGCCGTTGACCCGTTTTTCATTAAGAGGAAGTCAAAAACAACAACATACACGACAAGAGATGTCAAGAAGACATCCAAAAACGAAAAAAGAAGAAGAAGAGTACCAAGAAAAGCAAAACGGAACTAAGCCTAGCAACTACGGCAGAGGGAAGGCAGCCACCAAGCAGCGAGTCAGAGGCTTATTACAGACCAAAATTTTGTTGCGACCAAACTACCAGCGCCGGTGCCAGACTCTGGAACCCGGCCATCACCCAGTCTTGTGCCTCTGACGCTAGCTTAGAAGCTAGCTGAAGTACCGAAGCCTCCTCGTTCCTAAACACCCGAGCGTTACGCTCCTTCCAAATGATCCAACAGGCAAGAAGCACGAACGCATCGAAAACCTTTCTTCCTTCCTTGTCGAGTCGTCGCCGTTGCCGCAGCCACCAGTCGGCAACGTCCGCGCTTCCAGTGGGAACGAGCGTCTGTAATCCCGTCGGCGCGAGCATTGTGTGCCATAGCTGCCGGGTAACCACGCATCCCATGAACAAGTGCTCACAAGTTTCTGCCTCCTGTCCGCACAAGGCACAGGCGTCGTCGTCCTGCAGGCCGTGTCTATGTCGCCGATCACCTGTCCACAGCCTGCGGTGCAATAAGAGCCAAAAGAAGAAACGCACCCTAGACGGCGCTTTGGTGCGCCATAGCTCTTGGCGCCCGGCACCGATGCCGCCCAATGAAGAAAGCCCGATAGGCCGATGAAGCCGAGTACACGCCATCCGGCGACCATTTCCATATGAACCTGTCTGGCTGCATAGGATCCAGGACGACCTCGCGGACCAAACGCCAAACCCGTAGATACTGGCAAAGCACTTGCACCGTCGGCGCGCCCACAATATCATCGACCCAGGTGTTTTGATGCAGCGCATCCTTGACCGTTCTCCGTTTTCCAATCCGTGTAATGGCCTGAAACAGGTTCGGTGCAAGGACGGACAGACGACCTTCAGGTAACCAAGAATCAGTCCACATCAAGATTGAGCTGCCATCGCCCAACCTTGCCGAGATGCTTGCTTCCGCCATGGCCTCAGCCATTGTATCCGTATTTTGAGGGAGCGAGGCCCACGGCGCATCCGGGTTGGTTTTGGCAAACCAAACCCAGCGGAGTCTTAGTGCCAAGCCAAAGGTGTTAAGGTCATGTACGCCCAGACCCCCGAGATCAGTCGGTCTACAGACAACCGGCCAAGATAGCTTGCACTTGCCCCCCACAGTTTTAACTGTCCCCGACCAGATGAAACCTCGGCGATACCCATCTATCTGGCCGATCGCCCACCTGGACAAGCAGCAACAGATGGCCATATGCGTCGTGACGGAAGTGAGCGAGATGCAGTCATGGTAGGTTCTTTGAACTGCGTGTGTGCGCGCGTACTGTACGTGCGTGCCCCGTGACTGAGATCGACGGTATCCTAAGGATGGGAACCGGATCGATTTTGTGCTGCTACCATATATAAACCGATCATGTAGCGCTCGTGTGGATGATGGATGGATCAGGATCACCCTTCCCGATCAGGGACCCTAGCTTTTTGTCACTGCCTTCGATTAGTACCCTCTCAACTTCGTGTGTGTTGTCTGTTATAGCCAGCCACTCTACTACTACATGTCTGTCTAGTTGTCTACTAGTAGTCACGCTTTTCCGTGAACTTTTGGTGTGCTCTTTTTTATTGGTGTCTCGTACCCGTACTAATGAGGTCCTGCTGCCGGCCTAGGTAGACCGCCGCAATCGATGACTTGAGGTAACGCTCCGATCCATGGCGGCAAACAATCTCGATCGTCACTCCATCAGCTGCGTCGTCTCGATCGTGACAGGAGGGAGGGAGAGGGGGATTCGTCGTCTCACCGTGTCGATCCAATCAGGGAGCGGCTTGTAAAAGTCGCGGCATCATTTCACTGGAGATGGGTGCATGGTGAATGGTACGTAGTACAGTGTGATCTCTTCCGAATCGCCGTCGCAGGAAGACGGAGGTAGTACACATATGGCATGTGGCGGTAACCCATTGGGGATCTGGATCTCGTACGTACAACTGCACACAACAGTCGAAGAATGGATCCACGGCAGCTGAGCTGTCACGCGGTCATAGGTTGTTGGCTGACAATTTGGCCGGGGACCCCACCGCTGGCCCGTGCCTCTTGGCTCACCCCAAGGGCCAGCCGGCCGGCCGCATCTATCTGCACGCGGCACCTCGGTTGAAAACGTGAAAGCGATCGAATCTCTCGCTCTCGTATGGACTGGGGTGAGTTTTCTTCCTCCTCATTCGTGCATCCTTTCTTAATAGATAAAAATAAAAGATTTTTTCTAACACACAAACCATCCCAACAAGTTTCTTTAATTATAGGTCTCCGAAGCGCGAATATAGTCATTTTTCTGTTTCACACTTCACACTCGCCAAATATAAAGAGCGGGCTGGGGCTGCTAACTCTGTAAAGTGCACACAAGATATAGAAAAGTTATTGTTGGAGGATGAGGAATATTTAGAGAGTGGTTTTTTATTCTAATGGCTCTCTAACTAATGATTCAGAGAGCGAGTTTTAGAAAGGTTCTTGATATGCCCTGAGGTAGCATAATTGGTTTGAGATGGGATCTCCTTCTTGTTCGACGAGGACACTGCAAGAGAATCATCCGAAAAAAGAAACATTTTCTCAACGCAGCTACTCTATTTTGTGAAATGAACAGAGGGAGGATGTGGCTTACACAGTGCCGACGACTATAGCTTGACGAGGAAAGAAGAGAAAAGATGAGGGAGGAAGAAGCACGCAAACAGTTCCGTCCACACAGCACAAGAAGACGATGAGGATGTATGATGGGATGGGATGAGAGGGAAATCATTAAAAAAATCACAAGTACAGTGGGCCCCGCCCCGCAGTGGCGTCGCTGTCTGGCCACCGGCTGCAGCCGGTCGTAAGGCTCGGTCCCGTATACGAGGATCCGGCACCCGATCTCCCACCCATCCATCCATCCCAGGTTACCTGATCGGGAAATTTCAAACTAGGAAGGAACCCTGCAGGTTTCGAGCGAGCGAAACCCGCCCGCCCGCCCGCTATTAGAGGCAGGTATATTGATGTTGTCTCATAACTCGTTTTATGTAGTGCGACGTGTAATTTAAGACGACTTAATAAACTGGGGACGTACACGTTTGGTTGTTCGTTTAAGTTGTCTCACCATAGTAAATTACAATTCCTTAATTAATGGGTAGAGAAAAATAGGATTGTGAGGTGCATAACAACAACAACTCATACATCTGATGGTATATAAGTTGTCCCATACTTTCCTAAATTTTAGCTCATGAGAGGCGTTTGTTTTGGCTGCAACGACCTCATTCTCTTTTCGCTCTCTCTTTCCTCCACGTCATCCAAAATCCTACGTGGCGTTGCATGAGACAAAGGTAAAGACGGCTGACGTGAAGAATGTACCTGCCCTTAGCTGATTGGAGGATCGGATTGGATCCCCGTGGGCCGAGCTGAGCTGTCTGGTGGTCTTTCGTGTCCGCGCGCCGGTTTCCGCTATCAGCTCGCTCTCTCTATCTTTCTCTGTTTGTCTTTGTTTTGGTGTGGACAGATTCATGTTTATCTTGCTACTAGGCTTGGCGTCCACACAAACAAGTTCACCCGTACTAACCTTTCAAGCACCATCATCACCGTACAGTATAGCAAGGGCGGTCGGTCGTGTGTACAGTAAATGCATGGCGTCCACAGTCAAATTTGGCTGGTTAGTTGTTCGATGAGTCGGTTAAATTAGTCAAATAGCATGTGGTTGCTGTAGGTGACTGATGTGCAGTGTTACTGTAGGTGCAGGGATTAGTCAGTCCCACACTAGCTCCCACCAGTATCCTAATCGGGCTGGGCTGGACTTGCTACCATTCTATCAAATTTTTTTTCGAAAGAGAGCTTGGCTCATAATTCATTAAGGGCCCGTTTGGATCATTTGAATTTGAGGAATTGGAATCTACTTAATAAATTAAAATTTATTTAGTTTGGAATTTGAGATTCCTTAACTTTCAAAGTTCACAAATAAGCCTATCTCAAATTCATAGGGTGGGAGATAGGAATTGAATTCCATTGATCGACCGCGAAACACCCTTTGAGATAGGCTTATTTGTGAACTTTGGAAAGTTAGGGAATCTCAAATTCCAAACTAAATAGCTTAATTTATTAAGTAGATTCTAATTCCCCAAATTCCAAGGATCCAAACGGGCCCTAAGAGAAAACGGAATGTTCAATGATACAAACCTTTGTCCTTCCCATAGTGAGATGACGGGGAGCACAGGTGACACACTCACACAAGGCACCGGATCAAACAATATTTTTGAAAGTTGTAAACTAAAAAAACACAATTGAGCTACAGAAGGTTCAGGAGAGAGCACCGGGAGCGGGTGCAGCCCGCTGAAGCCCGCAGCGACCCAATCCTCAGCCTGCTTCCATTCCATCAATCGATTCATTTGTTCTCAGCACTGCATGCACGCAAACTTTAAACCCTTTTTCTTTTCCACAAGAATTATCCATCGATATACTCCGTATCTGTATATTCCATATCCTTCTCTCGTAGCACAAGCAAGAACGAGCGAGATACAAGCTCTCAAGTAATAACGTTCATGGTTGAATCTGTATACATTTGCCTGCATGCATGCATGCGCGTTTCATCGATCATCAAATCTGTATGTACTAGCTAAAAGGATAAGGAGGTAAAGTCGTCGTAAGCGCGCTCTTCAATTAACCTCGTGAACGGTACAGTTCATTATCCACTTGTTTTCAAAACGCATTGCACGTACACGTCGTCCTTTGATAATAATAAAAAACAGACAAAAAAATCGTATGATGCCAATTATCACACTACTAGTTTATTTGATGCACTGCACGTCTACACGTGCTGACTGAGAGGACGGACACGTCCGCGCAGGACTATTGCCAGGGGCTTGAGCCATCTACGTTTAGAGTTTGTGCCGATGGCAGAGACAATAGCTCTGGCTTTGGTCACTGCTCTCTCTCCACCCACTTGGAAGGAACTCTCCAATGTCAATTTCTTCTCGGACAACCTTCGGCTGGTTCATTTCCTGAATGGCGATGATCTCTCCAGTCCCCCAGATTGGAAACTAAAGCCATATACTCACATCATCAGCTCGTCGGTAACAGCTTCAGCCTCCTTTATTCTTAGGATCATCAGCTCACACAACTAAATTGCGAACTCTTCAGCTAGACAGGCCCCTTCAAACTTTGCATTTATATGATTTTCATTTCTTAGGTGTTTGTGCAAATCCAAGACATGTCCATAGGTGCCCGCTTTTGAGCGCACTCCAGTTTGTAACCATCGACTTTGTAATGGTTCTAACAACTTCTTTCTATTAATTAATGAATGTGGTTTGTTATAAAAAAAGAGTTTCCCATTAATATTTTTCTATGAATAAATATTGCTATCACCACCTCGAAACCTTATTGTAGCCACGAAATAAACAATCCTTTCTTTACATATATAACGCCTTTATTTCATTATCATCTCCATCGACAGGTACACCTTGAATTAATATCATCACGTGAATATAATTCTTACTTTTCAAGGGTTATAAACAGTTTAAATATCACTAAATAATTCTGGAGCATATTTTTCTGCCTAATTTCTTTCTCTTTATGATAAATTTGATCAAACTTAAACTAGACTGATGTAGGTTTTTTTTTGGATGAAGAGAGTACGTATATATGTGTTACAATATAGTGGTTTAATTTGTGTCTCTTTAGATTTTTCTTAGAGGCATTTCTAGTTCTGGACCAGTATGGATGCATGCATATCCAGTTCCTGTTGGATACGATTTCCTAGCTGCTTTTTGTAGCAGTGACACTGTAGCTTTGCCCGCCGCGAAAGGCACCGTTACTTCTGGTACGGTGGTACCTACTACCAGCTACCGAACAAAATGGACGGTTGCACGTGTTTTCACTGACCACGGATATTTACTCCTCTGTTTGAACAAATGAAAATCTCGATCTCTAACTAAGAGCAAATATAATTGAAGCCCGACTAAACGATGAGCTAGAGGAGAGGAGAGGAGAGAGACGAGAAACAGGTGGTAAGCTTAGAGCTGGTTTGCACATAAAAACTCTATAAGAGAGACAAGTGGAGGTTGTATTAATTATAAAAGCTAACTATATTATATAGATGCGCGGAGAGAAGACTGCAAATAACATTACAAGCATGGTACGATAAATATTCTATAAAATAATAACTAGTACCTCCGCCGCCGCCAAACCCTAGAAGGGCGCAGCTGCCGGCTCTCGGCTTCCACCACCGCTGGTCTCTCTCCCTTCTCCTTCGGCATCATGCTGGGGGTTGAATGGAGTCGGGATCCATCGTTTTTAATAAGTTCTTCCCTAGTAGATTGAGTCTTTAAGGTTCATGGTTTCTCCGGAGATCCAATCGAAGAGATTGGTCACGGCGTAAGGCGTCGTCAAGATCATTGATGGAGTGATGGAGCATGTCGTTCCTCAGCAGTGATGGCAAGACGAAGTCATGATTATTGATGGAGAATAAGGTACTCCAGCCCTTCTTTTGTCTCACTGTGGTTCTATACAGCCATGGTGGGGGGCTAGTGAGAGTTTGTTTTTCAATGATATCTATCTGGATGTCGGTTGGACTTGTATTCTCACATGACGAATTTGGTGAAGGTGTCGACGATGAGGTCGATGATGTAATCGGCGGCGCCTATTTCATCATGTTTGCATATGGAGTTTTAGCAGTTTACTCCTCTTTTGTAAAAGTGATGGGTACGAGGATGACAATGGTGGATGGTGAGACAACCCTCTTTGTTCAGATCGGAGCTTGTGTCCGTGGCATATCCGTTTGGGATGATGATACTAGATGGTGGAATTTATGGCTTTTTCAAGGCTTCTTGTTTCTCATCAATGGAGTTGGAGTAGTTTGGTTTATTTTGTAATGAAATGATGTAACTTACTTTACTATCAATGAAATTTTCTTTGCAAAAAAAAATTAATCTTACAGCCAACAAGCCGGCTGCGTTGTTAGATTATGTTAAAATATAATCTCATATTTAATCAAGTTATAAATAGGAGTACTAATACTACTTATGCATGCTAAAATATACTTTATTATATAATAAAATGAATTCAAATATAAATGCTGATTTTTTTTGAAGATTAAATTTACATTTTAAGATCTAATTAACGAAACTTTGATGATAATTTCCACCAAAATCTCTTCTCGTGAGGCTGTTGGAGTTCTTTTTATAGTATACCACTTCATTTGCTCACTGCATTATCCACCGTGATAGCTGATTCTGATCAAAGTTTTGTTTGTTCTGCCGTGCAATATTATGGGTGGTAGTTGGCGCGTCGAAATCAAAGGCGTGCAAGTACAACTGCACATAGACCGATGAGCAAGGACGACGACGGCACGTGAAACACACGCAGTCTGCTTCATGCGTGTTGCCATTTCCAGCAGGTCGTCCGGCGCCGTGCATTTAAACCTGACGCGTCTCGGACGGGACGGACGACGGCGGTGGTCCTGCACCGGCGCCGGCCGGCACCACCACATACACGGTCATAGGACTCCATCTGTTCACACAATAATGCAATTTTTCTTGTTTTGGAAAATCATATACTATTAAGTTTGATCAAATCTATCAATCAAATTCATATAAGAAAGTACTAATATTTATAATACAAATAAATTTACTTTCCTTTCCTGTGAACCAAAGAGGAGTATAGGAAAAAAAATCCAGAAAAAAAAAAACTGAATCCTTCCAAAGGTCCCCTCTGTGTTCTCCAAAGCTAGCAGTGAGTATTTATTGGGCACGGTGTGCACTAACAAATTTGGCAACAAGCAAATGTCGCTAATGAAGGTTATATTTCGATGTCCTATACCTAATAATGTACTATAACCCATTTGGCTATAAACAACAAATTTATTAGAAAAAGACAATGACTCAAAAGTCAGGATGGAGAGAGAAGTAGAGTACACAATAGAACACAACTACATAAAAGAAAAAAGAAATCAAAACTACTATTGAGTACAAAGTTGAATTTCTCTGGTTTCTCAAATTCGAAATCAAGAGTTTAAACAAGTTTGATTTCGAAAAGTGCATGCAACCGCTCAGAGAAGATCATACTACTCCCTACGCCGCTAAAAGAATATATTTCTAGAATTGTTTTAAGTCAAACTTTTAAATTTTAACCGAATACACAACTAGAAGGAAAAGACGCTCCCTCCCCCCCGCCGCGCCACCGCCGAAGCAGATCGCCGGCGTTCGCGCAGCCTGTGGGGATGGCGGCGGTGTGGCCTTCCCCGCTCTCCTCGGCGGTCAAGGGGAGCATGGCCGCCACAGCCCGTGGAGGGGAGCTCGCCGGCGTGGCCGTTCTCCGCGGCGGTGGGGTTCGCCGCCAGATCCGGCGGTGTCCCGGCCGACCTGGGCCGCGCGGCGGGGGCGGCGCGTTTTTGTGTGGTGGGACGGCGGCCGAGGCGGGCGGCGGCGCCATGGCCGGGCGCGGACGGGCGGATAGCGCGGGTCCAAGGTGGCGCGCGCCGCTGCCGTAAGGGAGGCGCCTCGACCGATGTGGTCGGGCGTTGATGCAACCGAGTTGCCGGCTCGCCGTTCCGTGCCATGGAGGCCGGGTGGTGGGGCCGAGGCGTCCGCGCTGACGACGTGACCGCGGTAAGATGGTCGGAGCTACTGTTCCCCTTCACGACGACGATCCGGGTACAACGCCACCATGGTGGTGGGGCTGGAGGCTGGCGGGTGCTTGCTGGTGGTGCCGAGGTGTCGCCTCGGACGGTGTTGGGTCTTTTCCGGTGGAGGCGTTGTGTCGAGGTGGCAAGGAGCGAGCTTCTGCCACGGCCGAGATCGTGTTGCGTGCATGGTGCCGACAGGCGAAAGCCTTCATTGCCGCTTGTCGGTGGGGCAATGGTGGCGCCGGCCTTGGGTCGTCGTTCTCCCAATTGGGGGCACCATTGAGGGCAACCATGTCCTTACAGCATGAGATTCCTAGGGTGAAAACACAGTCCTCTTTGGACGTGCGACGGCGGCGCCACCAACGTCGTTCCCTCCTTGAAGGCGCCGCATATAGTGAACCATCTCGGTCTGTGGTAGGGGTGGTGGTCGGTAGGTGGTGTAGCCCGTGCATGGCGGCTGTGGTGGTGCACTTGGTCGTCTTGGCCGGGTAGGGAGGTGCAGAGGGCCCTTGGGTGCTGGAGATCTTGAGTTGGCGCGCATGGTGGTGGTGATCTCGGTGCTGGCTGGGTAGAAGTGATCATGCTCCCAATGCAGTTTCAGATATCTGAGTCCTGGGTAGTGGAGTGAGGTGGTGGGTGAGGCAAGGCCCCCACGTATAGCTGGGATCAGTGGTTTTTAATGGTGCCGTGATGGGAGCTTCTACAGACGCAAGGCTGGTGCATGGGGGTCGACGATCGTGGTGTACGGCTTGAGTGGGACAGTCCCTTGGTGGAGGATTTTTCAGGTAGCTGCTCATGCTTGCAGCTGAAATCTCATGTTTGGTTTTGGAAATTGATGACACACTTGTGGACTAATCCTTTGCTCTAAGTGATGACTTGAGATAGGATTAGGTGGATGATGTGGAGCAGGATGATCATGAACATGGACAATGTCGGTGGACTTGATGGATCGTCAAGCTCGGTGATCGGCTTGAGAGGAACCCGGGAGAACATGGCAAAAGTATCTTGATAGGGTTTTCCTTTCGGTGATCAAGACACGATAGAGCGTGTGATCACATTATAGGATAGATAGCCGACTATCAATAGGGAATGCCGCGACAATCCTTTGGTGAAGTGCTTCTAGGTCCAATTGACTTGCATATTGCATTTAGGACAATGAGAGCACTAACTTTGATCTTGCCTAACTTATCGACGAGCTAACATGCATGATAACGTGATCATCTTGGACGTGTTGGCAACATATGGCAAGAGGCGAAGCAAGGTTGAAGCAAAGAGCAACGAAAAAGATGAAGATTTGCTGTTTTAGGGGTGACCGGACGCACGCACCGGTGGCTCCGGTCAGGGCGTGCGATCAAAAGAACAGAAAGGGTGTAAATCGACTTCGCTCGGTGGATCGACCGGACGCTTCCGGTGTCGACCGGAACCTCTGACCGGACGCATGGAGAAAGCCGTCTGAAGTGGGCCCGAGACCTTGTCTGTTGTGACCGAAAGCGGTGACCGGACTCGCTGGTGAGTCCGATCGGTGCGTCCGGTCAGCGCGCAGTGAGCCCAATTTGAAGGCAACGGCTCTATTCTTTGGAGGAGGCTATATATACTTGGATGGCCGGGTACATGGGCTCCCTCTTGCACATTTGAACACTCCTACACACTTGTGAGCAAGTGAGACTCCCCTCCACTCATCTCTTCACTCTAACTTTGATTCTTGAGTGAGATTGAGAGTGATAGAAGTGCATTGCATCGTCGGTTGTATTCTAGAGGCACTTCATCCTTGGAGAAGCCGGGATTTCGTTTCTCTTGGGAATTTGCTTGGTTCTCTAGCGGCTTGGAGCAAGAGGCGGTGTTGAGCTCGATTGGAGCTTATTCGAGGCCACACCGGTGGTTTGTGAGGGGTCATTCCTTACCCCGCGGGAGATTCACGAAAGGAGCACTAGTGGATTGCTCGTGGCTTGTTGTACCCCCCTCTTGTGATTGGTGTGCTTGAGCTCCCACCGGGTATTTGGCATCGGCCATTGCTTAGCAACCATCAAGTGGGTGTGTCGCCACAACGGGACTAGCGTGCCGGCAAGCACGTGAACCTCGGTGAAAAATCATCGTGTCACTTGTTCTTGCTCGTTGAAGATTTCTTTGTGATCACGGTGATTGGCTACAACCTCGACACTACACCGGTGGTATTGTATTCTAGCACCCCTTTGCATTACTTTGGTAGTATATCTTGTTAGGGTGCTTAGTGTGAGTAGCTTGCTTAGTTAGCTTAGCCTTGTTAGCTTCTAGTGGTAGAATTAGTTAGTATATCTTGTCCACCTAGGAGTATCTTAGCAACCTAACCATTGCTTGTGACTAGAGATATTAGAATTGCTAGGAGGCTTGCATAATTAGCTTGAAGCATTTGCTTATACGCTACGCCGTCTTATTTACTAACCGCCTTGCTTAGTGTTGTTTGTAGAATTTTTTAATAGGCTATTCACCCCCCTCTAGCCATTAGGACCTTTCAAGTGGTATCAGAGCCGAGACACCGTATTTAGAAGGCTTAACATCCTACGGTGATAAAATGGCGTTGAATTTTCATGTCAACAACACCAAGAAGGCGCCACCTTTTGATGACACCAACTTTGCCTATTGGAAGGTGAAGATGACCACACACCTAAAGTCAATCAATAGAGAAGTGTGGGTTATCACCGAGAAGAAGTTTGAGGTTGCAAATCAAGCGCAACCAACCGCATTGGAAGAAAAGAAGCAATATGCCAATGATGTGGCCGTGAGTGCTTTTCATGAGGCATTCAATGATAGAGTGTTTGAGCAAGTCAAGTGACTCACCATTGCTCATGAGATTTGGAAGAAGCTAGAAGAGTGCTATGAGGGCACCGAAGGCGTCAAGCAAGCAAAGGCCTATATCAAGCTTGAGCAATTCAATAGCTTCAAGATGGAAGAAGATGAGAGCGTGCCGGAAATGTTCCACCGCATGTAAGTGTTGGTGAACGATCTCAATGCTCTAGGAGAAGAGATCAAGGACAAGACCTTCAACATGAAGTTCTTGAGGTGTTTGCCCGAGAGGTTTGGAATGTTCATCACCGTGCTTGTGAGGACAAACTTGAAGGACTTGACTCCAAACCAATTGCTTGATGAGGTCATGACCGATGACTCCTATAGAGATGACAAGAAGAAGCAAGAGCTCATCAACAAGGCAAACAAGAAAGTCAAGGAAGAAGATAAGAAAGAGGACAAGAAGGGCTTGGCACTCAAGGCAAGCTCATCATCAAAGGGCAAGAAGAAGAAAGAAGAATCAAGTGATGATGAGAGTGGCACTTCTACTAGTGGAAGTGAAGTTGATGAATAATTGGCCCTCTTTGTGAGAAGATTGGGCAAATATGTGAAGAAGACATACATCAACAAGAACAAGAAGAAGCAATCATCCAAGAAGAAGACCAAGGATGACAAGAATGAAGACAACATGACATGCTTTTCGATGCCATGATGATTGCCATCTCATTGCCGAATGCCCATATGAGAGTGATGATGAGAAGGGCATCAAGAAAGCAAGAAAGAAGAATGATGCCAAGAATGAGAAGGAGAAGAAGCCCAAGAAGAAGAATGAGTCCCATGTGGCTACTTAGGATAGTGATGACTCATCCTCTTCAAGTGATGAAGAAGATGAGAACAAGAAGAAGAAGAAGAAGAAGAAGAAGAAGAAGGGACAAGCTCACCTTGCCATGCATGACAAGATCTCCCTCTTCGACACTCCTTCCTCATGCTTCATGGCTAAGGCCACCAAGGTACAATCTATCACTAGTGATGATGAGGAGCCAACTCACACTAGGGAGGAGTTGCAAAGCATGCTTGATGATTACATTGTCATGTTCAAGGATAGTAGGAAGGAATGCAAGGGCTTGCGTAAGGAAACAAAGAGTCTTAAGCAAGAACTTGATAAGCTTCGGGCATCTTATGAGAGTCTAAAGGTAGACCATAAGAAGCTTGAGAAATCTCATTCTAAGTTAGAGAAAGCTCATTCCTCCCTACTAGAAGAGCACAAGTTGTGCTTAGTTGAGAATAAGATTGATACATGCAATGCTAGCATCATGTGTGACATTCTTGTTGATGAATCAACCCCCAAGTGTGAGACCTCCACTAGCTCTATCACTAGCATATCCATTTCTAGTGAAGATAATGACAACCCTATGCTTATTCATGAGAATGCATGTTTAAAGAGGAAAGTAAAGGAGCTCAATCACACCTTGGCTAAGGCTTACGGTGGTGAGGACCGCTTGCTTATGTGCTTGGGTAGCCAAATGACATCCTTATACAAGGAAGGCTTAGGCTATATCCCCAAGAAAGGCAAGGCCGCCCTTGTAACTCACAAGACACGTTTTGTGAAGAACAATGGTAGCTATTGCAAAGCTTGCAAGCAAGTTGGTTATTTAGAGCCAAAGTGCATGAACAAAAAGGCCAATGTCTCTTCCATTAAGCTTGATCATTTATATATGCTTGTGAAGAAGGACAATGGTGTTCGTGCTAGGTTCATTGGTACACCATAGATGGGCTCAAAGAAGAAAGCCATTTGGGTACCAAAGGCCTTGGTGACTAATCTTGAAGGACCCAAAAAGGTTTGGGTACCTAAGAAGAATTGATCTCTTTTTGTAGGTCAATTACCGTGCCGGAGGAGAGCATTGGATAATGGATAGTGGATGCACTCAACACATGACCGGGGATTCTCACAAGTTCAAGTCAATTAGCATCAAGGGCATTGATGAATATGAGTCAATCACATTTGGGCAATGACAAGAAAGGCAATGTATTGGGTCTTGGCAAGATTGCAATCACTCAAGAGAAGAGCTTGTCAAAGGTGTTGCTAGTTGATCATCTTGATTACAACCTATTGTCGGTTTCTCAACTTTGTGATCTTGGTTACAAATGCATATTCACAAGCTAAGAAGTTGAAGTGGTTAGTGGTGATGGTGCCAATATGATCTTTAAGGGATTTAGATATGGTGATCTCTACCTTGTTGACTTCAAGTCAAAAGAAGCCAAGTTGACAACATGTCTACTCTCAAAGGGTGGTTGTGGCATAGAAAGCTTGGTCATGTTGGAATGAAGCAATTGAACAAGTTGATGAAGCATGAGTTGGTTAGAGGCTTGAATGATTTGAAGTTTGAGAAGGACAAACCTTGTGGAGCATGTCAAGCCGGCAAGCAACATGGCAATGCACATCCAACCAAGAGCACAATGAGTACAAGCAAGGCATATTTGAGTTGCTACACATGGACTTGTTTGAGCCAACAACTTACACTAGCATTGGTGGCAACAAGTATGGTTTTGTCATAGTTGATGACTACACTAGATACACATGGGTGTTCTTTTTGCATGATAAGAATGATGTATTTGAGCTTTTCAAGATATTTGTCAAGAGGGTTCAAAATGAGTTTGAGACATCCATCAAGAAGATTAGGAGTGACAATGGAAGTGAATTCAAGAACACAAGAATTGAAGAGTTGTGTGATGAGCTTGGAATTGGACATCAATTCTCACCAACCTACACTCCTCAATCCAATGGTGTAGTAGAGAGGAAGAATAGAACCTTGATTGAAATGGCAAGATCAATGCTTAGTGAGTACAATGTTAGCCATTCCTTTTGGGCCGAAGCAATCAACACGGCTTACTATTGTAGCAACCGACTCTATTGCCATGGGATGCTTGGCAAGACACCATATGAGTTGCTCAATGGAAGAAAGCCCAACATTGGATACTTTAGAGTCTTTGGATGCAAATGCTATATTCTCAAGAAAGGCACAAGATTGGGCAAGTTTGACAAGAAGTGTGATGAAGGATTCTTAGTTGGATATTCAACCACAAGCAAAACATATAGAGTGTGGAACTTGGGTAGTGGCAAACTTAAAGAGGTTCATGATGTTAAATTTGATGAAACCCAAGGATCTCAAAATAAAGTTGAAAATCATGATGAAGTGAGTGGTTCCAACTTGGAGAATGCAATGAGAAACATGGATGTTGGTGACATTCGGCCAAGGCAAGTAGAAGATGATGATGACACTCCATTGACTACCACTACCATTGAGATTGAAGCAAATGAAGCAAGCACTAGTGGTACTCAAGAGTAAGATCAAGAGCAACAAGCTAGTCCATCCACTCATCCTAGTCATCAAGTGCAAGTGATGCAACCATCCAATATTACAAGAGAGCATCCAATTGATCAAATTATCGGTGACATCAATAGTGGAGTGATCACTAGAGGAAGATTGACATCTTTTTGTGCTCACCATGCCTTTGTGTCTCAAGTTGAGCCGGAGAATATTGAGAAGGCACTAAAGAAGGAAGATTGGATCAATGCCATGCATGAAGAGTTGAACAACTTCAAGAGAAATGATGTATGGAAATTGGTGGAAAGGGCAAAGGACTACAATGTGATAGGAACCAAGTAGGTCTTCAAGAACAAGCAAGATCAAGATGGAATTGTGGTTAGAAACAAGGCAATGCTAGTAGCTCAAGGGTACACACAAGTAGAAGGTCTTGACTTTGGAGAGACCTATGCACCGGTTGCTAGACTTGAAGCAATTAGAATCTTGCTTGCCTATGCATGTGCACATGACATTAAGCTCTATCAAATGGATGTGAAGAGTGCATTTTTGAATGGCTTCATCAATGAATTGGTCAATGTTGAACAACCACCGGGCTTTGAAGATGACAAGTATCCCAACCATGTCTACAAGTTGAAGAAGGCTTTGTATGGCTTGAAGCAAGCACCTAGAGCATGGTATGAGAGGTTGAGAGATTTTCTCCTCTCTAAAGGGTTTAAGATGGGAAAGGTGGACACCACTCTCTTCACCAAGAAGATTGGAAAGAACTTGTTTGTGTTGCAAATCTATGTTGATGATATTATTTTTGGGTCAACCAATCAAGAGTTTTGTGAAGAGTTTGCTCAGATGATGGCCAATGAGTTTGAAATGTCAATGCTTGGAGAGCTCACATTCTTTCTTGGACTTCAAATCAAGCAATTGAAGAATGTCACATTCATTAGTCAAGGCAAGTACATCAAAGACATGATCAAGAAGTTTGATCTTCAAGATGCCAAGTCAATGTCCACACCAATGGCAACCAATGGAAGCTTAGACCCCGACCCTAGTGGCAACATGGTTGAACAAAAGAAATATCGGTCCATGATTGGTAGTTTGCTCTATGCAACCGCATCAAGACCGGACATTGCATTTAGTGTGGGCATGTGTGCTAGATATCAATCCAATCCTAGAGAGAGTCACCTCAAAGTAAAAAAAGAGAATTATGAGGTACTTGAAGGGCACACAAGATGTTGGACTATGGTATCCAAAGGGATCCAAGTTTGACTTGATTGGATATTCGGATTCGATTATGGAGGGTGTAAGATCAATAGAATGAGCACAAGTGGCACATGTCAATTCCTTGGAAGGTCACTAGTATCATGGTCTTCAAAGAAGCAAAATAGTGTTGCTCTTTCAACCGCCGGCCGAATACATAAGTGCGGGAAGTTGTTGCACTCAATTGTTTTGGATGAGGTCAACCTTGAGGGATTTTGGATTCAAATTTGACAAGGTTCCATTGTATTGTGACAATGAAAGTGCTAGAAAGATGACTAAAAATCCGGTTCAACATCCAAGAACAAATCACATTTATATAAGGCACCACTTCATAAGAGATCATCAACAAAAGGGTGACATTTGTATCATGGGCATTGGCACCGAAGATCAACTAGCCGACATATTCACCAAGCCACTTGATGAGAAAATGTTTTGCATGCTAAAGGGAGAATTGAACATCATTGACTTCTCCAACTTGAGTTGATGCACCCCACTTATATGACATGCCTCTCCTTTGACAAACCCAAGGTAAAAGTTGTTTGTCATGGCATTCATATATAGCTAAGGACTTGTTAGTGCATCTAGACATCATGCATGCTTAATAGGCTCATTTATGGAAAATCAAATGATTTCAATGTATGTGTGGCATCACTATTGCTTTGATTGGTTCTATGAACTAGTGGTGGCATATGACATGTTTATGTGCTTGCAATCCTAGTGTCAATTCTAGAAAATGCGCCATTGAAGTGTATTCTAACATGGTGCAAGATAACCCTTATGCATATGAGGAGTGAAAAAGCTTATCCTTGGTTCAAACTTGAATACATGAAAAGGCAAGTGATCTAGATGAGACCACATGTGATACTTTGATTGACTTGATTTCTCTCATTTACACCTTTTTGGTGATTGTTGACAAAGGGGGAGAAATAAGTCACAAAGATGTTGAAAAGAATCACACAAATAGGGGGAGCAAGCTCATAGACTATTTGTGCATTTGTATGTGCATGATCATAATGAAATATTGCATTGGCAATTTAAATTCAATATACATGATTGCTTGGTGTATGCTAGTTTTTGAAAAATTGATTGGTGATTGACCAACTAGCATGCATAGGATGTATCTAGACAAAGCTCTCATTTTAGCCTATAATGTTGATCTCATGGGGTATGTTGAGTTTTGATGATTGTCTAGTTACATGATGCTAAGAACTCCGATGGTTTCACGCTTCAAAGGTCCTAATTTTAGAACCTTATCATCTCTTTTGGTATTAGTATCTCTCCCCAAGATTTCTATCCATACATATGTGCCAACTTGATCCAAACACATGAAAGCACATATGTAGGGGGAGCTACTACTACCAAAACCGAACCTTAAAATGTTTGTCCAATCCTTGATTCATGATCAAAATGCTATGGGCAAGTAATTCAAGTTCAATTGAATTTTATTTCATATCTTTGTGAATTTGGTTGTCATCAATTACCAAAAAGGGGGAGATTGAAATCTCATGTTTGGTTTTGGAAATTGATGACACACTTGTTGATAGGGTCCGGCCCGATCTTCCGTGAGGTAATGCGTGGTAAATCGATTGGTGGAGAACTCGACATTGACGGTCCGGCTTCCAATCAACACAAACTCGACCCCGCAACCGCTACACCATTGCTCCAATGGTTATCAACCAAGCACGACTTGATTGACCTCGCCAAGAAGGCTTTCCGCCAAATGAATCGAGAACACAAGCAAGAACGATTAAGAACATAATCCGAATATTGCAAATATGATTGAAGAATTGAGATGATGGTGTTCAAGTTCGGATCACAAAAAGGACTAATCGCCACAGGTGTGGAGAACAAGAACAGGGGCCCCGGATTATTATAAGCGGAATAATCTTCACGGTTACAATGAATCAATCAAGTTTCTCGATGGAAAACTCAAACTAAACAAAACCCAAGTGACTAGCAGCGGCGGCGGCTGTGTTTATAGTCTAAGACGCGACCTAGGGTTGAGGGCGGCTAGGGGTTGGGCGTCCACAACTTGGGCTTAAGGCCCGACACGATACATGACCAAATTGGCCCAAAATAGGTGACGCAGCACCTTGCCGTGGTCACACAGAATGATCCACGGGCCATCTGGAGCTGGGACCACATCCAAAACGACGGCGTCGTCGTCCCCTTTCGATAGAGTCCAAGATCGCCCGTTTCGATATCGTATGAGGGAGTTACGACCGAAACATTGACGACGCGTGTCCGCTGAATCCGAGGGTGACGTGGCGGCTGAGTTGGAGATGAGTTGCAACTTGGGAAGACCGTGGCGTAGGGCGTGTCCAGCGTGGTGATGTCCTCATCATCCTCCCCTTCTTGAATTGGAGTCATCCTCGACTCCATCTTGGCGATGTCCTCATCATCCCCTCCTTCTAGAATTGGAGTCGTCCTCGACTCCATCCCATCATGAACGAACTCCTACAAAAGGTTGAAAGGTCCCTTGTGGTTTTTGGTAATTGAGTGTCAACATTAGGTGAACTAATATGTGTGATTGAAATAATACACAGGAGATTAGTTCACGTGTGGTAACGCAATGAAGGAGTTTTATTGCATATGAAACATGACATGGAGTCATGTGACTAAGGTGGTGAAGATCAAGACAAGGCTTGGCTTGATGGACGGGTTGCAAGTGTGAAGGGCAAGTCGAGGCGGTGAAGCGTTGGACCGCGAGGCGGTGAAGCTTGGGCAAGACTTGGCGCCGACCGACCGACGCCTTTGCGGTGAAGAGCAAGTGAGGTCAAGATCAATGGACCAATAGTGTCACGTGATGATATGAAGTGGATCATATCATTTGGTGATCGTGTTGGTGCATGTGTTGCATCGGCACTTGGAGATGGAGCGGAATGGAAATGCGCAAGGCAAAGATATAATCTATAGGGCATTTCATTTTGCCGGTCATTGGTGCTTAGAGAAGTTTATGACCGGGTTTAGGATAGATGACCGTACTATCAAGAGGAGCAAACTTGTTTGCATATCGGTCATCTAGTGCCACTTGTGCGATCTAACTTTGCGATGTGTTAGGATCGAGTGGCGTGGTGAGATCAAGAGAAAATCCTTTGAAAATGATTGTGAAAATGCTAACACACATGCACATGGTGATGTACACTTGGTGGTGTTGGCACATTTGCAAAGGAGAAGTTGTTTCGGTGTTTCTCAGACACTTGGACTGCTCTTAGAGTGGAATACTGCTTTGATCCATTGTGAGTTGGATCAAGTAACCATGTGGGTTGTGTAGCCCTCTGAGTAAGCTTTCCATAGAGTCCAAGATCATCAAAAACGGAGTTCGGATGAAGGAGATATCGCCGTTTTACCGAAAGCAAGCTGGTCTGACCGACGCGGTGACCGGACGCACGATGGCGCGGACGGACGCACCGGCCGGAGGCTCCGGTCAGTGCGTCCGCGAGAGCTCTGCAGCCTGAATTTTGCGGATGCTATGATCGGACGCTATGACGGACTCGCGACCGGACTTCGCTGGTGAGTCCGGTCGGCAAGGCCCCGGCCAGCTGAAGCCGCTGTGATTTCGTCCCCAACGGCTAGTTTCTCGGTTTGGGCTATATATACACCACATACCCGACTTGTTTCGGGTGCTGAGCACACTTGGGCCTTAGTGGCTTGTGTTGTGGTGCTAGAGAGCCCTCCCACTCACTTGTGATCGATAGAGTTCATCCAAATCAAAGTGAGGAGCGATTCTAGTGCGATTGCTTTGAGAGATTGCATCGTGTGGCACTAGGTGATCGTGTTGCAAGCCCGGTGTGCTTGTTTCTCTTGAAGGTTGCCACCTCCTAGATGGCTTGGTGGCAAGAGACTTCGTGAAGCATGCAACGGAGATTGTGCGGTGCTCCGAAGGAGGATTTGTGAGAGGTTCGTGCTCACCTCGCGGGGATCGCGAAGAGCGACACTACTAGAGCGTGTCGGTGAGTACCTCCCCCTTGTGCGTGTGGTGTCTTGCGGTGCCTTGAGAGGCTCACTTGAGAGTGGTGTCTTGCGGTGCCTTGCGGGGTGTGCCTTGAGGGGCAAGTGATCGGAGAATCACAATCGAAGAACCATCTAGGTAAAACACCAAAGGAACCACCCAAGGTGTTGGTCGACACAACGAGGAGTAGGGGAAGTTGGCAAGCTTCCCCGATACCTCGGTAAAAAATCACCAGTGTCAACTTGTCTACTCTTCTCGGTGGTTTGCATTCTCCAAATCAAAAGCTTTGTATTTACATTCATATATACCTTGTGCTTGTGCTTGTGGAGTAGCTCTTGCAATTACTAGCTTGTGTAGCTTATTAGTTGCTTTGCTTAGTTTGTGTAGCTAAGTAATTTGAGCCTTTGGGTTAGGCGTGTGTTGCCTTGTCCTTAGTGCATCTAGTGAGCTTAGGTTTGGCTTTGTGCTTTTGCTCATTAGAATTGTGTAGGAGCTCATCATTGTTTGAAGTACTAGTGCATAGGTTTGTGTGACCTTGCAATAGAAACGGTTAGGAGCTCAAGCTAGGCTTATCACCTTATTTGCTTTGTGTAGGATCTTTTGTGAGGTGATTTAGAGTCATAGCTAGAGGGGTGAAGTCTTGGCTAAACGAATAGTTTCATTTCCACATCATATTTATTTAGCCGGCGCAATTAGTTTTAGAAAGGACTATTCACCCCCCTCTAGTCCCCATCTCGACCCTATAAAGGTTAGTGACAGCAGGCAATGCACAAGACATAATAGGTTGAGAGAACATAGTATAACATGGTGCATCAGGATTATCACATAACTCAGCAGTAGCAGAAGTTGTAGCAAGAAAAGCACCCCCATTTAACTGAATCCCATTATTGTTAGCAATGTCTAGTGGAGGTTTATTTTTAATCTCTTGAGCATGTTTAACAATATCCATAGGAGACAAAGGCAGCAAAGTAATTTTCTTGTCCTTATGCATAAAAGTGTATGTATTAGTTCTACCATGGTGTGAAGCATCATTATCAAATTCCCATGGACGACCCAATAAAATGGAACAAGCTTGCATAGGTACAACATCAAAATCAGTAGTATCATGATACGAGCCTGTGAAAAAGCTAATGCGTGCTGATTTGGATACCTTCGTCTTACCACTATTGTTGAACCATTGAAGTTTGTATGGATAAGAATGTTGTCGTGTGGTCAAGCCAAGCTTCTCGACCAAATCTTCACTCACCAAGTTGTTGCAACTCCGCTATCAATGATGGTGAGAACACGACAACCCCCGCACAACAAGATACATGTGGAACAAATTGTTGCTTATTTGGATCTTCTTGTCTTCCTCTTGTGCCACACGAGAACTCAAGACACGCATTTGCACAAGGAGGTTAGGATAGCCCGCGATGGCAGCGACGGAGTCAATGGCGATGGCGCGCCGTTCTCGGCATCCTCCGAAGGTGCATGAATGTTAGCGGCAAGGGCTAAATCATCTTCAACATCACTAGTACCTACATATCCATCCTCGGTAGCAATGATGGGCGTTCTTTGGGGCATTCAGCGCAATATGTCCCATGCCATGGCAGCGGTGGCAAGTGATTTTGGAGCTAGAGGAGGACGAGCTAGTAGAAGCACACGGAGTGACACCTTTCTTTGGAAGTGGGTTACGCAAAACAATAGATTTGTTTACCTCGGAAGAAGGTGCAGTGCGGGAGGCATCAATGTAGCGGCGAGGAACTTTGGCGTCTCATGTGTGGAACACTGGCGATGAGAATATCTCCCATCGTTGGACCGGAAAGATTGTTGTTGTTGGCGCCCCCTGTACTTCACGTTACGCCGCGGCAAGATGGTACAATCGAGAAAATGTAGTCCAATCTTTATAATCAAGAATATCCCGGATTTCAGGATTTAAACCACCAAAGAATCTAGCACAAGTCTGTACATTATTTTCATGGACACCACAACGTGCTAAACCAATAAGCAAAGTTTGATAGTATTGTTCCACACTCTTATCACCTTGTTTTAAAGTTTGCGTTTCAAAAGCAAATCACGTTGGTAATAAGGAGGAACAAAACGAGATTTCATGCGTCGCTTTAAATCATTCCAAGTTTGGGGTATAGGAGCAAAGCATTACGAACATCGCCAGGATTACAAAGGTCATGCCACCAAAATAAAACAAACTCTATAAACTCGCTAGTAGCAAGCCTAACTCAATGCTCCTCGGGAACTCTATGAGATGAAAACTTTTGATCAACAAGCAATTTCCCAATTTAAATATACCTCGGGATCGGCATTTAAAGCAAATTCAGGCAAGGAGAATTTAACCTTACTAAAAGGATCATTATTATTATTATTACCTCGGTTACGATTACCTCCCATACCACGGCGATTCACGATGAAGGCGGTCCACATCACGATCAAAAGCGGCGCCATCATCAAGATCGGCATCGGCGCCATCATCAAGATCAGCACCATCGCCGCCGAGATCACCAAAATCATCCTCATTAGGATGTGGGACGCCAGGACCCGCGGCGTTGCTCAACATGTTCAATCCGAGTCATCAGATTGGTAAAGTTGCGTTGCATCGCTCGGAATTGCTTTGTGTCATGTACGCGTCGCCGATCATCTAGGAGTGTGGTCATTTCGGCCTTGGACACACACTCATTGAAGTCCGTTGGAGAGGCTCTTTGGTTCACCCGCCACTCGACATGGTTAGTAAACAGACAAGAGACAACAACAAAGTATTATCCCTAACAACTAACACGACCGGAAGGTGGTGAAAGTGGTGGTATAAGTGGAATGCAATATCAAAACGTCTTACCACGTCTTGCAAGTATTCTTACCAAAGCCACACAGGTGGAACAATAAGTCGGCGGCTTGTGGTGTAAAGGTTGCTTGAGAGGAACTGTGGCCGACGTAAGAAATATGTGGAGCTATAGGAAGACACACAATATGACAAAGAAGGATTAGCAAATAACGAAATTAGATCGCAAGTGTTCAATTTGGATCCAAAGTACAAGTCACAAATCTTTGGCTAAGACGTGCCTAGTCGTAGCGCAACAAGATGAAACAAATGAACGATGGAAAACAACTAGATAGAACAAGCGCCTGAGCAAGCACTATTTCGTCTTTTTCGGATTTTTGGCGCCCTCGGGTATCACAAAATTTTTTATTTTTCTATTATTTTTTGATATTTTTCCTGGAACAAGGATCACCAAAAAGGAAAATCACAAGAAGAATCACCTAGAACAGAGGTGATATGCGGCCTATAGAAAATCAACAAGATCTCGAAAAGCGTGCGAAACTCTTGACAATTTTTTTTTCTTTATTTTCCCAATTTTTTTGGCACTTTTGCCGGACCCCAATAGGCCTTTGGCATATTGTTTTTCCAAAATCAAATCAAGAATCTCCACAAAAAATTTCAGATTTTTTGGACAATCGAAAGCGAAAAGTTGTGGCCGTTTTTCTTGAAGGTACCTCAAAATATGGTTGTCGGAAACTCAAAAAACACGAATCGGCGGCGGCGGTTAGGGCAAAGCGCCCCTAAACTCCAACACCGAACACACGATGAATCTCCCCTGTCAAGAAGAGTAATAGGTATGTGCCGATGATGATGTAAGGAGGGCTGCGGTGCGCGAAAAAAATTAGGCGGTTGGCAACCTAACTAGGGTTTCTTGCGGGCGGCGAGAGATCACACAAGGCGGCTAGCGATGGCAAGTCGAGTAATGTGGTGGAATCGACTTGTTCTATGGGGGCGGTGGATAGGATAGCGGCGAAACACAAATCACAGCGACGGACGGTTGAACTACGACGCGAACACAATCCTAATCAAAGAAATAGACTTCGACCACGGACACAAACTCAACAATGCAATCCGAAAACGAAATTGCAAGGCACAAAGGGTGATAGGACAGCGGTGAATCAAAATATTTTTGGGCTTTTTGTGGACTCTAGGCAATGAACAAATATGTATGAATCTAAGGCAAACGAGATAATACCTCGCGGTAAACCTGGAAACTTTGATACCAACTGATAGGGTCGGCCCGATCTTCCGTGAGGTACGTGGTAAATCGATTGGTGGAGAACTCGGCGTTGACGGTCCGGCTTCAAATCAACACAAACTCGACCCGCAACCGCTACACCCTTTGCTCCAATGGTTATCAACCAAGCACGACTTGATTGACCTCGCCAAGAAGGCTTTCCCGCCCGCCGAATCGAGAACACAAGCAAGAACGATTAAGAACGCCAATCCGAATATTGCAAATATGATTGAAGAATTGAGATGATGGTGTTCAAGTTCGGATCACAAAAGGACTAATCGCCACGGTGTGGAGAACAAGAACAGGGGCCCTGGATTATTATAAGCGGAATAATCTTCACGGTTACAATGAATCAATCAAGTTTCTCGATGGAAAACTCAAACTAAACAAAACCCAAGTGACTAGCAGCGGCGGCGGCGGCTGTGTTTATAGTCTAAGACGCGACCTAGGGTTGAGGACGGCTAGGGGTTGGGCGTCCACAACTTGGGCTTAAGGCCCGACACGATACATGACCAAATTGGCCCAAAATAGGTGACGCAGCACCTTGCCGTGGTCACACAGAATGATCCACGGGCCATCTGGAGCTGGGACCAAATCCAAAACGACGGCGTCGTCGTCCCCTTTCCATAGAGTCCAAGATCGCCCCGTTTCGATATCATATGAGGGAGTTACGACCGAAACATTGACGACGTGTCTGCTATATCCGAGGGTGACGTGACAGCTGAGTTGGAGATGAGTTGCAACTTGGGGAAGACCGTGGCGTAGGCATGTCCAGCGTGGTGATGTCCTCATCACTTGTGGACTAATCCTTTGCTCTAAGTGATGACTTGAGATAGGATTATGTGGATGATGTGGAGCAGGATGATCATGAACATGGACAATGTCGGTGGACTTGATGGATCGTCAAGCTCGGTGATCGGCTTGAGAGGAACCCGGGAGATCAAGGCAAAGGTATCTTGATAGGGTTTTCCTTTCGGTGATCAAGACACGATAGAGCGTGTGATCACATTATAGGATAGATAGCCGACTATCAAGAGGGAATGCCGCGACAATCCTTTGGTGAAGTGCTTCTAGGTCCAATTGACTTGCATATTGCATTTAGGACAATGAGAGCACTAACTTCGATCTTGCCTAACTTATCGACGAGCTAACATGCATGATAACGTGATCATCTTGGACGTGTTGGCAACATATGGCAAGAGGCGAAGCAAGGTTGAAGCAAAGAGCAACGAAAAAGATGAAGATTTCTTTGTTTGAGGGGGTGGACGGGACGACGCACCGGTGGCTCGGTCGGGCGCGCGATCAAAAGAACGGAAAGGGTGTAAATCGACTTCGCTCGGTGGATCGACCGGACGCTTCCGGTGTCGACCGGAACCTCTGACCGGACGCATGGAGAAAGCCGTCTGAAGTGGGCCCGAGACCTTGTCTGTTGTGACCGAAAGCGGTGACCGGACTCGCTGGTGAGTCCGATCGGTGCGTCCGGTCAGCGCGCAGTGAGCCCAATTTGAAGGCAACGGCTCTATTCTTTGGAGGAGGCTATATATACTTGGATGGCCGGGTACATGGGCTCCCTCTTGCACATTTGAACACTCCTACACACTTGTGAGCAAGTGAGACTCCCCTCCACTCATCTCTTCACTCTAACTTTGATTCTTGAGTGAGATTGAGAGTGATAGAAGTGCATTGCATCGTCGGTTGCATTCTAGAGGCACTTCATCCTTGGAGAAGCCGCGGGATTTCGTTTCTCTTGGGAATTTGCTTGGTTCCCTAGCGGCTTGGAGCAAGAGGCGGTGTTGAGCTCGATTGGAGCTTATTCGAGGCCACACCGGTGGTTTGTGAGGGGTCGTTCCTTACCCCGCGGGAGATTCGCGAAAGGAGCACTAGTGGATTGCTCGTGGCTTGTTGTACCCCCTCTTGTGATTGGTGTGCTTGAGCTCCCACCGGGGATTTGGCATCGACCATTAAGCTTAGCAACCATCAAGTGGGTGTGTCGCCACAACGGGGACTAGCGTGCCGGCAAGCACGTGAACCTCGGTGAAAAATCATCGTGTCACTTGTTCTTGCTCGTTGGAGATTTCTTTGTGATCACGGTGATTGGCTACAACCTCGACACTACACCGGTGGTATTGTATTCTAGCACCCCTTTACATTACTTTGGTAGTATATCTTGTTAGGGTGCTTAGTGTGAGTAGCTTGCTTAGTTAGCTTAGCCTTGTTAGCTCCTAGTGGTAGAATTAGTTAGTATATCTTGTCCACCTAGGAGTATCTTAGCAACCTAGCCATTGCTTGTGACTAGAGATATTAGAATTGCTAGAATTGCTAGGAGGCTTGCATAGTTAGCTTGAAGCATTTGCTTATTCGCTACGCCGTCTTATTTACTAACCGCCTTGCTTAGTGTTGTTTGTAGAATTTTTTAATAGGCTATTCACCCCCCCTAGCCATTAGGACCTTTCAGCAGCGGGCTACGACTTTTGGCGTGGCACAACGTTGGCGACGACGGCGCAATTTTGACGGCTTGCTTTCAGCTCCTCTCCGGGTGGTGGTGGTGTAGCGATGTGTGTTTTTTTTTTTTTTCTTGGTGACTTCGTGTGGTGGCTCGTGGTCGACGTCCCAATCCGACCGAGGGTCAGTGATGGAGGTTCAGGTTGATGACCCAATCCAATCGAGTGGTTCTTCTTGTATATTTTCACCCATCCGAGTTGTTGGTCAGTTGTGTTGAGTTGCTGTAGTTGGGTCGCTTTCGACCAAGTTGAGTGGCTAGTTGTGGTCGATGTTTCGACCAAGTTGAGTTGAGTGGGCGTCAGTTGTGGCGCGAGTTGAATTGTCTTGGTACTTAGGTGTGCAGGTAGAGTAGGGTACCCTCCACAATTATATGGTTTTTCTGGCCCGGTTTCTAGTCAAAAAACCGGGCTGCCATTTGCCTTTTCTTTTATTCGTCTAATAGAAATCGCGACAAAAGCTTTTGTTGTCCTTTCTAAAAAAAAATTTTAATTTAACTGAATTTCAAACAAAAAGAATCATATGTTATCAAACTAGTATGATTAGATATTTTTGTCATAAATGGTGTTACCTTTTTATAAAATCAGTCAAACTGACACAGATTTTGGAAATTGATTTATTTGGTGACGGAGTTGTATACGTGCATTATTATATGTTTTGTTGAGTCAAACTGACACAGATAGCGGGTCCCTTGTTGAGTCGTTTATTGTTTGTTTACACTGTCCTAATCATCCGTCACAGTCCGTGGGCCCATGCCCGGGCGGTGACCTGTCGATTCACCATTGGCCCTTGCGCGCGCGGGACAGCGTCGTCATTTAATTGGCGGCATCCTGCTGTGTAGGTACGTGACCACCACCCGGGAAATACATACTATATATAGTAACTGCTGATGCATACTACTTGAAAAAAAAAAAGAGTAAAACATGCTACATAAATAAGGAAAAATACAAAAAGGATTTTCCAGTATATATATATTATACATATGAATGGATAGATTTTCTATGGTGGAACCTGTATCGATCACTTTAAGTCTGATGAAGGTTCCAGGCGAGGCACAAGTTTATTTGTTCTTATTCTTTGTTGTATTTATTCTTGAAAGCAAAGTTGATGTCTATTTTTCAATTTATGCTACGTATCAATTGCCAAGGAGATCGATACTCAAGCTAATATTTGTCGGGAGTGTGTACCTACATGTATTTACAGGGTTGAATCTTGAATGTGGACCTACCCCTACGAAAAGAAAAGAAGGTTAGTACGTATATATACACATATACAAGTCAATCAAGAGGAAAGGGAGATGCCTATATTCATTGGTGATGACCACATCAGCCTACCCTTTGTCACGTTTGCCTAGGTTCACATATTTTTGTATATATAGAAAGATGCCTGAAGTGGAAGGTACCCATGAAGAAAAAAGCCACACCGGTGTCGGTGTTGGTTCCTGGGACCACCGAGGTGCTCTTATCCGTATACTATATGTTATTTGTGCTTATGAGAAATAACTTTAACTAAATATATATTAAAAAATATTAATATCTATGATCTCTAATTAATATTATTGGGAAGATGTTTGATTATACTTTTTCATTCTCAAACGGAGTCAAATTTGAGGAATGCGCACACCAACATTGTCGGTCTTCCGGGTGGAGAGAGGTCGAAATAAGTGTTGCTATGATATCTGTGCTGATCAATTTTTTAAAAGTTTATAGAAAAATATTCACGATAGTTTCAATCATCTATCTACTTTTTTTTCTGTATATTTTGTCAAAGTTAAAAATATTAGATTCCTTGGGAAAACGAGAACGACGCTTACTTTGGAACAAGGGAGTATGAATATTGTATATACATAGTATATAAAGTTAAAGTGGCCTAAGAATATAACTTTAGAATAACTCTATATTAAGCTATCTCAAGTTTCAACAAAGGATGAAAGTTGAGTCGCAAGAGACAGATTGATATACCATGTTTAGCGAGCTCTAGCTCCAGTAAATCTACAAAAATGGTTTCTCTAGCTCTAGTAAGTGTGCAAAAATGGGTTTCCTAGAGTTTACAGGTGCATGTATAGGACTTTAAAAGGGTTAAAGGTGTTTGTGAATATATAGAAAGGGTTTAAAGTCCCATATATAGCTGTTAAAGAACATCTATCTTGGTCTAGTAGCTTTTTTCTTGTGGTTTCTTTTTGGGGTGGGGTGTGGATTGTCTTGGTGTATGTAGTATCTAATTAGGTAATTTGTGGCCCTAACTAAGCACAACAGTTGTTAACCCACAACCGGATGGCGTCGCGTGGCGATTCATCATTCACACGCGTACAGGGACGGATTCAGTGTACAATCGTTGTTGTCACAGGACAACATTTCATGACATCTAGGACGTGTACCGCTCTCTTATTTCATGTTGATGACAACTTTCTAGTGTATTATTTATTTATTATAAGCTATGATTGTCAATACACAAATTCGTAGTGACATCATTGATCTAAAATCCTAGATCCGTTACTGCACGTGTACAGAAATGGCATGTGTACGATTAGTACATACGTACTAGTATACGTTTCGTCATACACTCATACAACATACATACATGCTCCTGGTACTTCTACCAGAGCACACGGAGTGATCGACACCTTAGGGCAGCTCCAATTTATAGTCGGGTGCAAACAAGTGACATCTCAGCCGGTGCTCCACTAGCCAAACTTGCTCCAATGTATAAATGCGGTAGTGCTGACTAAGGGCGACCCACAGTGAATAAAAAATATAGTGTGTCCCGAGCTTTCCACAACCCACATGTCTCCTTCCGCGGCACAGTGCTCTGACACAGCCATTTCTTTAATGCTTGCACCGGGTGCCCCCAGTTTGGCTATTGGTGTCGGTTGGTGCTTAGCTAGCACAAAGCACTCAATGTGTAGCACCAGCTTTTCTCCTTTCTCTCTCCTCAAAGCACCCCACAATACTCCCTCCGTCGAGAAAACATGCAATTCACGTTTCTCGAGAAGTCAACCTATCTTGACGCTGACTAAATTTATGTAAAAGATTACTAACATTTATAATACAAATTAGTATCAAATTATCAATAGATTCATGACGGAATATATTTTCATAATAAATTTTGTTTGAGACATAAATATTAATACTCCCTCCATACTTGAAAAGAAAGACGTTTAGGGACGACACGGTGCGAAAAAACTTTACTTGTCTTTTTTCTATTAAAATATTTATTAAAAAGTTATATATGTATATTTTTATGAAAGTAATTTTCAAGACAAATATATTGATATGATTTTCAAATTTTCAAATTCAACGACTTAAAAGTTATTCATGATTTATATTCCCAATGTTTGACTCAAACCTTATCTAAAAAACGTCCTTCCTTTTTTTAATATGGAAGGAGTATTGATCACTCTAATCTTGGTCAAACTTTAGTCAAATTCAAAGGCACCATTTCCATAGTTGCATATTTTTTTAGACGGAGGGAGTACATGGGAGCTGATCTTAGTGAATCCGTGGTGTGGTGGATCCACCCGGGCAAAGCCCGAAAATGATAACATTGCAGTATGGCCGCGCGCTGCCTTTGCCCTGCCAGTCAGGGGATACGGTGCCAGGACAGGATAGGAAACTGGACCCCTTGTTCGTCGCTCCTCATTAATAGTTTGGGGTCGGCTGTCCTAGGCCCTAGGGCCCACTACCACGCACTCCACTTTACCCAACAAGCTAAGCCCGTCCTAGGTTAAGCTACGGGGACTAGAGCGCATCCTTAGAAAAAAATAAATAAAATCTTAGAGACCTGGATTGTAGTGTGTGTGATTCAAACTCAATACCCTTTGCATAGTATGTTGATTCCTTGCCTACTTAGCTGCACACCACATGTGATAAAGTCCTGGGCGTCCTCCTTTTGCATTGACTCATATGGGTCCTTTAATCTCGAGTGAAAGACTTTTAATCCGGGTTAGTAACACCAACCGGGACTAAAGGAACATCTTTTAGTCCCGGTTTGAATAACTAATAGAGACTAAAACCCCTCCCTTGCAAAAGTTGTTGGTGTAGCCGTTGGGCAATTGGATCCACCAACCGAGACTATTATATTCTTTAGTCCCTGGCTCAAAAATATCTAAGGCTAAAGCTCTAGATCGAAAGTCTGTTCTCTACTAGTGGTTGCTTTCGTGATGGTACATCGTATATTCACATGCATGAGTGTGGAAGCAAATCGAGTGGTTTGAAAATAGTGTTTGTTTAGTTGGTTAATTGCATGGGGTGGATGCAGTATTTATACTGCATCTGGAGTCTGCAAATTAAACTCTGTTTTTTTTATAACAAACATGATATATTACTTAACAGCAAAGCGCTGCTATGCGGGCAAGATTTGCTCACTTTACATGATCAAGACTGAAGAGTTGTCCTAATTGGACAACTCGAGATATGAGAAGGACAATGGTAAGTTACAACCGGATCTGTGTCTACATCCCCGAAGCCCTAGCCTGTCCTGCAAGAACATGAGCCGAAATGTTTTGCCTATACGATCAGATACATGTACTTTTTACCTAGAGGATGGTGGCGGGCTTACACAAGATGATGCAGCATTGCATCGATCCTTCCAACCAGGATGTATGCCTCCTAGTAGCGAAGCTCGATCACTTAAAACGTAGGCCAGTAGTCCCACTATTTTGTGGAGGGATGGGCAAGTGCCACCAGTAGTAGGTTGATGGGTGACCCCATTCTTAATCTCCACATATCCCCTGATTAAGAAATAGGCCACATGCTGAATTTATTAATTGGTTACTACATTGTGCGGGCACTGATGGGCACACACATGACACGACATATGCAATAGAATAAGATATCTCGGACACGCCTTGCTTTCATGATGTTCCAATCCCAACAACCACTCCATCTGGGCCTGCTGCATAATGCTGCCGTGTTCCTTAATTTGTTCGTCGTCGATCTCATCACAGACTCAATGAGATCGTCGTCGTTGATATATATATGGAGTTGAAAACTTGAAATTGATTGCCTTTTGTAGGGGATCGGACCGTAATGTGTGTGTATATATTCATTCATATAATATCGGTCGAGGAGAGGGGAAATATATCTCTCTGTCGTCTCATAGACTCTAATGGGTGCAAGTGGACTTTCTAGCTCTTATTTTACCAACTTGTGGGAGGCAAAAAGGTGTTAGAAATTTAGCATTTTCATTTTAAAATTAATCTAGAAAAATAATAGTATAATAGGAATGACAAATATGTGCACGTGTCTGATATTACTACTACTCAAATTAGCAGCAAATATGTTCATAAAAAACATACTGATCATGGCTAAAAGGAGAATAAATTTCACCAATTTGAAAATAGAGATGTACCCTACGGAGGGACCATGCTCAAAGCACTGGTGGCTCCATTCCGACTCATGGTGAGTTGCCAATCCGAGTTAGAAGAAGATGCCACCGGGAAGAAGACGAAGTTTCGAGGAAGAAGATGAAGGTGTTCTGATGAGCAGTCACAGAGACGCTCCCAAAAACCTGATCGCCCGCGCACACATGACCAGATGTCCCGATGCGAACACCGGTTCCGGAGGCCTGCTCTCGCAAGCTCTGAGCACGCAAAGAATGGAACGAGAATGGCTGATAGCGGCACAACAGCAGCGTGAAGGCGTTCTTGCTACGTTCTCTACGTACTCTCACGAACAGGAGTGCTCCTTTCATGCAGCAACAAAGGAAGATGAAAGTGAAGATATGTGCGCAGGAATAGATGTCCATCAATGCCGAATACGTCACTAGTAACTCATGAAAACCGACGAATCAATTGTCAGTTACTAGTAACGAAAACCACTAAGACATACATCATGAACTACTATCACATAATGGCCATTATGCACATAAAGCTCATCAAACCGTAAGTTGCACTGCATCAAACCGTAAGTTTGGCTATGATTGGTGCAATAGCAATAGTGGCAGTGCAGATAGTTTTGCGACATTATTTAAAAGAAATAAATAATGAAATGAAAATTTGGATGAAACAACCGCGCTTAATGCAAAGTTTCATTCAATAATTTTATGATTGATAGAAAGTTGGTAATTGTGTTAAGAAAGTACATGAAACTTATTTCTTCTCTCTTCTTATACATGGTTATGTTATCATCGAAAATGTCTACGACAACATATTTAATCCAAATAAAACTCACGTGAAACTCATGTTGCAACTGATCTCGTAGCTGTAATTAGGGGACAGTGCCTCCAACGCCCAACCTCTACTCATCCACGAAGTCGGTAGGTTTTTATGGCCCCTGTTTGGGATCGGGAGTGTGAAAATCGCGACACGTATAGTCCAACACGGCTTGAAGATCGCTTTCGCGATTTTCACTCGTGTAGTTTATTTCGGCGTTTTTGCGTTGTGGGCAGCTAGCGGACGTGCGTTTGTCGCGGCCGTTCGGCGGGCTTTTCTAGGTATTCTGCACGGTCCCAAACGGGGCCATATCCGCGGCGAGGATGATCTTTGTGACGGGCAACCTGCCGGGGACCGACACTACTACAAAATTGAACTTGCATGGTGTTTATATTTTTATTTTCCGTGGCGGGCATTTAGAAAACCGCCACGGAAAATAGTTGGCCCAACAGCCCCCGGCCCGGGAAATGCCCGCCACGGTTAATCGATTAACGCGTGGCGGGCATTGTAAAATAAATAACCGCCACGGTTAATGGGGATTAACCATGGCGGTTTTATTACAATGCCCGCCACGGTTAAAAAGTGGCGGTTTTATTACAATGCCCGCTAAAAGTCGGGCTATAAATACAGCCCCAACCTTCTTCTTCCCCATGGGATTTCGCCATTTTCTAGGGTTTTGAGCTTCAAAACTCTAGAAAACACCATTTCGGGGGGGGGGGGAAGGTTTTGCCCTTGGTTTGATTGAAGTTTGGCACCGGTAGGGGGTAATTTCTCCTCTTTCTCCCCTCTTTTCTCTCCCTCTCTCCCTCTTTCTCTCCCTCTCTCTCTCCCTCTCTCTCCCTATGCATGGTCCTCCCTCTCTTTGAGATCCAATTGAATGTGGTTTGTGCTCTCTCTCTTCCCCCTCTCTCTCCCCCTCCCCTCCCTTATCTCTCTACCCCCCCTCTCTCTCTCTCCCCTCTCTTTCTCTCTCCCTCTCAAGCTAGCTCCTCTCCCCTCTCTCCTCTCCTTCTCTCTCTCCTCCCCCCCTCTCTCCCCTCCCCCGTCTCTCTCTCTCCCTCTCTCTCTCCCTCTTTCTCCTCCCCTCCCCCCTTATCTCTCTACCCCCCTCTCTCTACTCCCCCCTCTCTCTCTCTCTCGTATTCCTCTTTTGCACTTTAATCATCGATACTTCGATCTCTAATCATCGATCGCTCTCTTTGCTTTGGTTTAATTAATTTGAGCGGGCCGTCATGGCGCGAATAGGGATTGGATGTACAGGCCGAGGATGAGTTTGGATTTCGTTGATGATGTGCGAAAGAAGTTTATGCCCGTCGCGCAGAAGCATCGAATCAGTCAGGGTTCCGAAGTAATGGTGTGCCCGTGCTATCAGTGCAAGCATATGTTCTTACACAAGGATGACGACGTCATGGAGCACTTGCTGCGGTATGGTTTCATCGGGGAGCCGAGGTACACCGTGTGGGACGTATCATGGTGAAAAAGAACCGAGTGTCGCGGCCGGTTCATCACGGAGGACCCCCCGTCGGACCGCAACGCGGCGGAAACAACGGTGGTGGGCGAAGGGCGAGAACAAGTTGATAATCGTGATTACATCACCGTAGATGAACCGCTTGAAGACATGGCGAGAAGACAATGCGGGTGGAGACGATGGTGAAGCGATCGAGTAGTTGATGACATGTCGCCCGAGGATCTTGATCTTTTCGAGGATATTGCTAACCTCAAAGATGAAGATGGCGTGTTGTTTGGCAATCCAAGATGGCTCGAGAATTTTAGGCAGATGAAGCGGCGGCAATTGACCCTCTCAACAAAGACGGCGGCAAATGTCCGAAGCATTGCACGGTGCTACGTTTTAACCTAATGATGTTGATCTTTTGAAGGCTCGCCACGGGTGGTCGACCACGAGCTTCAATGACACATTACGGGTCCTCGGTGACCTTTGTTTTACCCGGGGAATAAGGTGCCCGCCAATACCTATCGGGCGAAGAAGGCTGATTCGCCCTGTGGCGATGAAGCTTAGGAAGTTTTATGCGTGCCCTAACCATTGCATTCTATACGGGGTAACTATGCGGACTTAGAAGCGCTGTCGCGTTGCGGCGATAGTCGTTACAAGAGGAATCTTTGGGTGTCATGCCACCGATGAGGAGGGACCGTCGAGAGGGCCCAAGAAGCGTAAGACGGCCGGCAAGAAGAAGCGGATGCCACCTCGAGGGCGAGGAAGAAGAGGGTTACACCCGGAGGAAGATCCCCTGCCCTATCGGTGTGGTACCTACCCGTGCTCGATCGCTGCGTGCAATTTTTGGGAACCCGGAGGATGCCAAGGCGATGTCTGGCATGCATCGGCGGAACGCACGAAGGGCGATGGCAAGGCTGCGACACCCCTCGGATGCCAAAACGTGGAAACGCATCAATGACATGTTCTCGGAGTTCGGGGGCGAGCCCGGGAACGTAAGGTTCGCATTGAGTACGGACGGGATGAATCCGTTCGGAGACCTCGATAGTTCGCGACAAAGCACTGGCGGTCACCACGACCATATACAACCTGCCTCCCTACGAGTGTGCGGCGTAAATATCTTCTATCTGGCCATGCTCATTTCCGGACCAAAGCAGGCCCGGCAATGATATAGATGTTCTCATTGAGCGATAATGGAGGAATTGGCGGAAGCGTGGAAAGGGGTCAAGATTATGGATGCATCCGAGAAGAAGAAGTTCACTCTAAAGGCCATGATAATGGCCACCATCGATGATTACCCTGCTCTCTTTTCATTATCGGGCAGATTAAGGGAAGACAGCTTGCACAGTTTGCATTGAGAATACCGCTCCACTTACCTTAGCGGATCCCAAAAAGACGGTGTACATGAAGCATCGTAAATTCCTCTGCAAAGAACACAGTACCGGGAAACCGATGGATGAGTACTTTGATGGCGAGCCGAGGTTGAAACGGAGGAGCCGGAAAGGGTAAAAGTACGGGCCAAAAGGTGTTTGAAATGGTGAAGAACATAAACCACGAGTTTGGAAAGAAGAAGAAAGCCCCGGTGAGCCAAAGGCAAAGAAGAAGCGGAAGCGGAACAAAAAGGCAAAGTGGAAGAAGAAGAAGAAGAAGAAGTGCGCGAAGCGACGAACCCAATCCGCCACCGCCCAAAGTCCCATTCAAGAAGCGATCGATTTTCTTCAAGCACCTACCATACTAGAAGATGCTCCATACACCTCATGCCATCGATAACATGCATCTCTGAAGAATGTCTTCGAGAGCTTGGTCGGGATTTTCCTAGACATCAAGACTACGACGGCGACGGTGTCAAGTCACGTCGGGATCTTGCCGACATGGGCATCGAGGCCCAAATTTTCAGAATTTTTGAATGAACATTTGAATTGTTATGAATTTTACAAATTCAATTTGTGAATCGATTTTGCGTGGCGGGCATTTTACAATGCCGCCACGGTTAATCGATTAACCGTGGCGGGCTTTGTAAAATGCCCACCACGCAAAATCGACGCCTATATAAAGGTGGGCGACCCGGGCAGCGGCTAAGTCCGCCGTCCCCGTCTCATTCTTCCCGAAGGGTCTGCGAATTTTTTTCGTTTCCCGCCGCCCGTCGCGGCGCGCCCTCGGGTCCTCTCGGCTTCCCGTCCCCGCCTCCCGATCCTCTCCGGCTTCCGTCCCGGCCCCCTCTCCCCGTCCGCGAGGCACGCGCGAGGGCCGCCGTCCCGTCCCGCGAGGGCCGCCGCCGCCTTTAGGTGACTTCTTTGCCGGCGGAACCCTATCTACAGCGCGGGATCTGGTGGCTGCCCGTCCCCCACCTCCGTCACGTCGCCGGCTTCCGTCCCGCCTCCCGAACCTCTCCGGCTTCCCGTCCCCCCCTCTCCCCGTCGCGAGGGCCGCCGGCCGGAATCGCCCGCCGTCCCGCCCTCTCCCGTCGCGAGGGCCGCCGGCGGGGATCCGGTGAGTCCCTCCCCGCCGGAACCCTAGTGCCGCGGGATCTGTGATGCCATTCTTTGGCCGGTGATGCACGTGCTTACGTTGTCTTCAAATGGGATGAATTTGAGCTGCCTATGATGCTATTGTCTTCAAATGGGATGAAGTTTAGCTGCCTATGATGCTATTGTCTACAAAATTTTGTTTAGATAGGCTGAGCATATGCCTTTGCTGTGATGTTTAGTTTAAAATGGACCAAATTGAGATGAACTTGGTATTTTTACACATTTTTTGGAAAGTATTTGCTTTTCTTTGTTTAAGGGGCATCGTGAACCATCTTTACATATGTTCTTTCCACCTCATTGGATCTTTTCCCATTAATTATGCACTAGCAGTTCTGCACTTATCCACTTTGAGGGCTGTAGTGGCTACTGGAACTTGTATATTTGTGGTGATTAGTGAACAATCTCGTGTCATTGGCCTTCACTATTTCACCTGAAAGCATGCCCTTAGTTTGCACCTATATTTTGTGTAGTGTGAATCCATGAGTTTGTGTTACCTTTCATTTTTTTTGAAACAAATAACCTTTCATGGTTTGAATCATCAATTACGTCCCAACAATCTCATGCTTGGCTCTTGTGGTTTTTCTCTTGTTCGAAACTATTAGCGAATTGTTAGTTGAGCATGCCAGTGTTTTTCTGTTTAAAGCTATTTGATTTCAGAGTGGTGCTGTTTCGAATGCTTCGTTATTGTCGAATTTGACATGAATATAGTGCCTTTCTGCCCCTCCAATACATTTGTCTCCCATGTCCTAGCTAGCTGGTGGTCCTAGCTAACACACAATTATGACCATTTGACATTAACTTGAAATTTGGGAGCTGCTGGTCCTAGCTATTTTGATTTGTGGTGGCTCTCTGTCTACCTCTTTTGTACCTCTACTCTCTATACTTATATGATGATCGAACTATTTGTATAAATAGTCCCGAGGCGATGGCATTATGCGATGATGTGAATCTTTTCAAAGGCGAGGCGTGGCGATGATGAAATGTCCCCACACTTGTGAGCGACTAAGCGAGGGCGGCTTGTATAACATATACAAGCAACCGGTTTAGACGCGATGTGATAAGGATAGTTGGGGACTTCTGAGCCAACTTTGTATTTTTACACATTTTTTGTATTCTTACACATTGTATGTATTTTCACATTTTTTTTGTATTTGTAGACATTTTTTGTATTTTTAGAGTATTTTTTTTTTTGCCACTACTCTATATGTGTAAAATGGAAAACTATGTAATCATGAGAGGAATTCAATAAATCTATGTTACGAGATGACTTCTGTGACACTACATACTACTTGTACCTTTTCACTATAATAAAATGCTATGTGTGTTCCCGTAGAATCCAATGGCATCGAACCAACCGATAAAGATCGTGCAATCGGTGGCGGAGCGAGGAGGATGTGGCCTCCACGTCGATTCTTCCTCGACGGTGGATATGTGAGCGAAGAGTTGACACTAGAGAGGCCACGGAAGAAGAAACGTCCTACGGAGGGCGAAATTGATCCGGGTGGCGACGAGGAGGAGCCCAACACCGAGGGTTCTCGAGTGGACGACACGGAACCAAAAACGTAAGTATACGACAAACACAACGTCGTGTGCCTCATGTAAGTACACGACTAATTTTAGTTGTTGTTGTGACAGTTACCATTGGTGCCTCTGCGTCTAGAGTTTGGTGAAGAGAGCTCGGTCGGGGGGGGAATGCTGGTCCCACCCAAAGACTTCGGCGACCACCACCTCCAAGAAGTCCAAGAAGTCAGGCTTGAAAAGAGGCCAGCACGGGAGGCACCAGAAAGCTGAGGTGGTGCGTAATATATTGAGGATAGGCCCCAATGGAGATCCCGTGGAGCCGAAACTATCGGGGCCGTCTATAGCAACCAAATCTCCGTTATAGCCAAGGAAGCGTGTGCCCATCACTTACCTAGACTGGAGGAATGTCCCGGAGGGCTGAAGAAGAAGGTGTGGAAAGGCGTGAAAGTCTTGTTCCATTATCCGGGGCCGAGAGGCGGGCTTTGACAAAAAGAAATGCCGTAAGTATGTGTGGACCGTTGCAAGCAAAGCGCCGCACCCTCAAGGAACAATCTCTACACACACTATGTGCGTAAGGGCAAGTCACCACTTCAAGCCTACAACTTCTTAAAGCAACCCGTGCGGGATGAGTTCGTCAACCTTACGACTAACGAAGAGTATGAGGCCAAGTCGAAAATGGGTAAAGAACTCGCAAAGAAGAACGACCTCGAGGCACAACCTCGGCATGGTAGGATATTTTGGTCATAAGGGAAAATGGCGGCGGAAAGAAAGGGAGGGCGAGAAAGGGATACGAGAATCCGTTGGTAGACCTTCACGAGAGGACACGTGACTTCTTCTATGCCCGTCGGCCCAAGAAGCGTAAGACCGACGGCACGTCCAAATACAATGACCCAAAAGGTCGACGAGGTGGAGAAGAAGGTGATGCTTGTCAAAGAGGCCAAGGCGCGCGGGGAGTTCCAACCTAGGAGGGAGCACGACGAGTGGCCGAGGCAATCGGAAGACCCGAGCACCGTGGGCGAGTTCGGGGGCGGGGCTCGAGGTATATTTGGAAGACCGTGATTCTTGGGCATCCGACGCGGCCGACTACCACACGAGGCAGAGGTACAAGGAAAACCTTAAGATGCAAGGCTATGAGCAAGCCATAAAGGACATAATCGAGAAGAAAATAGAAGAGGTATTAACGACAAGAGGTCTTTGCAACATCCAAGGAAGCCAAGGTGTGAGTACGCAGTGATGTCGTAGGGAAGAACCCAATCGACGATCTCGTCGAACCCGCTGATGGGCAAACTCTATATACCCGTTGGCGGGGAGGGGGGAAGAAGAAGGAGGTGGGCTCTGCCGTGGTGTCTACACCACGGAGAAATATGTTGTACAATAACGAGCCGGTCCCACGGAGTATGCCTTCGTTTATCGACATCCATAGAACCGGGCCTGGGTGATGAGGAGATCGATATCCCGGTGAACAAGGAGAAACAATACTCAAGGACCTTCGGGAGGAGAGGGAGTACCTATGGAACAAGGAAGACATTGTCTGTGGAAACCGACAACACCACCTCCGACGGTAGCGGCCGCCGCAGCCCTCCCCTCCTCCCCGGGTGGTGGTGGCGATGGCGATGATGATAACGACAATGGCGATGGTGGCCGAGGTGCCGGAAGTCCTCGTCCGAACCCACGGAAGTACCGGAAGGAGAAGATGGTGGCCGAGGTGGTGGAAGTCCTCGTTCGAACCCACCTCAGGAAGAACAGGAAGAAGAAGACGGTGGGCAAGACACCACCTCACGGCTCAGGCAAGAGGACACCTTCTCCTAAGAAGGTTGCTCGCCGTCCTCCCACGCCGTTCAAGCGCCCAATGGTCGAGGAGGTTTCAAAAAATGTGACAGGTATAGCAAAAAAAAGTATGGCTAATTAACTTGTACTAGGCATTAATTGGTGGCTAATTTAGTTCAATTCCACATGCATAGGATTCTCAACACCGCCTCGGAAGCGATCGGAAGGAGGATGAGGTCGAATGTTCCCCCAAGCGCCGAGGAAGAAGAAGCTATCAAAAGAAGATGAGGAAGTTCTTGCCACGACCAACAAATACTTAGATGATGAGGCCGGGGAAGGAGCTAGCGGAGAAGGAAAAGGACCTCCGATTGGCTAAAAGCGAGAACCAGGGGGCCGTGAAGGCCCGGCGGTGGTAGGTGCGTATATGCGTGATAATCTCAACCAAACTTAGCCAGACATATTACGTATGCGTACGTAGCTAGAAGATGCTAACGTGCATCTCCTTCTATATAGGAATTATATACCCCATCGGCGGGGAGGATGGGTCAGCCCGGACTGCCCAGACTACTTTGAGCTTGGCAAGTTCATGGTGCCCAAGGGCCGCTAATCGAGGAAGAGGAGTGGGACACTCGCGGGTTCCACCTATTATATAAGCATCAGTTGATCGGGGTGAGGGAGTTCCATTTCGGGGTTCCTAAAGAGCTCTTTCACTTGGACTTCGACATTTCCCGCCACTAGGCTTCGGCGAAATGTGGCGGTTGCTACGGCGCCGGGACCTCGACCAATCCGTTGTCACCCTCTATGCTGCGTGAGTTTGTTTACCGATCATTCTGGCGCTCATTACCCGACTAATTCTAGCTCTCCGATTCTATAATGGCGTGACCACATGTGCTTGCAGGATGCAAGCATTGATAGCCCAAGCGATGGATCGGCCGGTTGTGTTTCTATGTCCGGCGTATATAGGCGTGGTCGAATTTTCTCATTCTTTGGATGGAGAGCGGAGGAACCCCCGAGCTCAAAGAAGCTAGGCAAGGCCGAACAATATAAACACTATGAAAGATTATGCGATGCAAGAGTTAGAGATGGCGGACTACATGCGTAAGTGCATGAAGAAGATCAAATCGGAGGCCGGTTGTCTCATTGCGGCCCAACAGATCAAGTAAGTCAAAAGCAATACTTTTTTTTTTTTGAACACTTGGAATCTATCTCTAATCAAATAAAATGGTGTAGCATGGCGGTATAGAAAAACAACAGACACACATTGGCCCTTTGGATTACTTGGCTAATCTTCCCTCGGGATGGAGCGGCCCTTAGAATTTGGACTCGTTGTATGATACGCCAAAAGGCCTTTACGGACATTTTGAGCAGGGCCTGCGGTTTGTAAGTCACGACACTTGTATACTATTTCATACCACAAACTTACGTAAGTCATGACCTTTGTGGGATTTCGCATGCGGGGGCTTACAAGGATTACTTGAAAGACCCCGAGTCATTGGATCGGAGGATGGGCATACGCAAAGAAAAACATAAGGACAAAATAAAGATCGAGGCGAGATTACGAGGTATATGCAGCATTACTCTCGTTTGCTCGTCCATATTGAATGGTCTCATAATATTCTAACCATTTTTTGGTACATATATCGTGCATGCAGTGCGGTAAGCAGCCTTACGGCAGCAACCTGTGTGGTTTCTATGCCTGTACGTTCATATCCCGCAGTGACGTGTACCGTACTACGTGGCGCGAGCTGACGAAGAAAACCACGCAAGGTTTTTGGAACAAAGGCTTGGACGACCTTAAGTTCAAGAAAATGGTTGGCGCCATCTGTAGGGGCGTCGTTGAGGACGTTGTGCTACCTACCGGCCGTTTCTTCGACCCTAACAGCGACCTTGCCACAAACGAGGACTTATGGGAACTACGGGACTGGAGAAATAAGCTAGACATGAAGGACTATATGTGGGATGACATTGATTTGTAACCTAGCTAGCTAAACGTGATTGAGCAATCGATCGTTCGATCGAGTTTTGTAAATTCTGATGTGTGGTGGTCACTTTTAAACTCGAAGTGCTTTAATTGAATGTCCATATGTTAGTTGAATGTTAAATTGTGATGCATTTTTAAGATTTGTGTGAATATTCTCTTATTTTATTATTTAATATGTGGTTTAAATCATAATTTATAATTTTATAATATTTTTGAATTATTTTTTTATTAATCCTAAATTAATTAACCGTGGCGGGCTTTTAACAAAACCCGCCATGGTTAATAAATTAACCATGGCGCGGCACGTAAAGATGCCCGCCATGGTTATCTATTAACCGTGGCGGTCTTTGTTACGCGTCCGCCACGGTTAATGGATTTTTCCATGGCGGGCATGGGGTCCGCCACGGTTTAATCTAATTAAATGACCCTAGCTCCGTGGCGGACCTAATGCCCGCCACGGAAAATCCAAAATGCCCGCCACGGTTAATCATTTCTGTAGTAGTAGTGCGATCTTGGCGATAAATGCCTGCGTAGATCGAGCGGCCAAATGAAGGCGTAGGTGCAGCGCCGGCCACCCACTTGTGCACACGTACGTACTGTCCGCCTCACGACTTGATACACTACCACCAGGTCGTTCTCGTACACTGTACGTAGAAGTAGCTAACCGAACTCCTGTTCATCATATGTATTCTTGGCTACCTGCACATTCATAAAAGGATCAACTGCCACACTAACCAAAGGTCGTACTCGTACTTTTAGAAAGGGCCAATTTTCCATATGGAGATCAATGTATACTCAAACGGCGGATCAAATTAATTAGCCACTTAATTGCAAATTTCATGCTAACTAATACCTAAAAATGTAACATCAGGAAGAGGTAGTATTCATAATTTTGGTCAAATTTGGGCACTGTTATACGAAATGGGTGACCCACTTGCCGTCCGTGGAAACATAATTATAATTAGATAGTTAGTCATTAATTTGGTACTCCATCTGTCTTATAATATATATCACACTCTGCCATTTAAAATTTGTCCTGAAGTATAAAGAATTCAGGAAACATAATTAGATAATGATTTTACTAAATAGAAACACTTGATTCAGTACTATCCATATTGTTTTTACAAGGGATCCGAGAGTCCATCATTTAATCATAGAGAATAGATTTTTTCCAATAAATTAGGAAGCTATGGGAGGGGTACATACATCTATTACAATGCCACTTATTTTAGGACAAGGGTTTAGACTCTAAAATAATAATAAGTAGCGGAGTTTCGTAGCAAAACAAACTTGATGTGAAGAAGTTTTCAAAAAAAAAAAAAAAAAAAAAAACTTGATGTGAAGGAGCAAACCCTACCCTCGTTTCTTAATAATTAAGAGGATGCAATGCTTGAACCTAGGTCTCTAGACAGAGAGCGGGCTCCAATAACAAGTCGCTAAGGGCAACTCCAGTGGGTGAGTCGGTTCACCTAATAAACAAAGATATCGTTGAAGGGAGAGAAGACCACGTTGGCACAAAAGGAGTCAACTCATTCGCTAAAAAAAGTTCTCCAATGGTGGGTCGACTCATTTCCTTTTCTATCGCCGCTACTTTTCCCTTCCTTCCACGGCGCACCGAATCCGCCCCCGTCGTCTCCACCACTGCGAGCACAGCCGGCAAGGCTTCCACGTGGGGGGCGAGACGGCGCGGAGGGGGCGAGGGAGCGGGTGACCGACATTGCGGGAGGTGGTGGGCGTCCCGCGTCGCGTCGGGCGGGAGCTAGCGGCTGCGGAGGCCTTGGCGGCGGGGGTGTGTGTGTGCGTGTGTGGGGGGGGGTCAGGGAGAGGGGGACGGGGGCGGGGCGTGGAGGTGGAACACGGTAAGAGGCGGAGGAAGTGGAGTGGGCCATGGCGGTGGATGTGGAGCCGAGGCGGCGCCGCGCGTTCGCAAACGCAGCGGCTCGGAGGAGGCCGCGAACGCGTCGATGTCCGGTCACCCGCTCCCTGCCCCTCCGCTTACCGTCTTCCGCTATCTGGCGTGAGCTCGCCCTTCCCGGCCTTGGGCGGCGTCACGCTGGCGTAGCGGCGGCGGCGTTCGTGCCGGCCGGCGGGCGGAGATCGGTGGCGCCGTCTGCGGACTGCAGGCGATGGCCAACGTCGTGGCGGGGGGCCTAGTGAGTCGCCCTTGATTCAATTATTTTTATTCGGATGAACCTTTGCAAAACTTTGCATCAACTCACGTTTTTGTCCTCGATGAGTCGCTTTCTCCGGTGGGAGAAGACCACTAGGGAAGCCCTAAGGAGAGCACCTGCAGCTAGGAGTAACTTTTAGAAAGGGTTAATTTTCCATATGGAGATCAATAAACAGTATACACATATGCTTATTAATTACAAATTTGATGCTAACTAATACCTAAAAATGTCACACCAGGAAGAGGTACTCACAATTTTGGTCAAATTTGGGCACTGTTATACGAAATGGGTGACCCACTGGCCGTCCGTGGACCGGCGACCTACTAACGTGACTGAATTGACCTTCCGTTTTCGGTATCCTGTAGCATTAAAATCCGTGCGCATCGGGGCAAACAGCTACACCACCACCAGTCTCACTGTTCATACCACATTTCCTCCTATCCCTTCTTTATTGTTTTTTAAAAGAAAGCAGTACACGTCCACGTACACTCACGCAGGTACACACGTTTCATGCCTAGAACTGATTATTTTAATAAAACATGCTTTTCCCGCTGATTGTGACATTTTTTGTTGGCGGCAAAAAATCATTTGTACGTACCGGAGACTTCGCGTGAAGCCCATCTATCTAATCTAATCTATCATGCGTGAGACCCAAAGTCATTTGTTTTTGAAAGAACAACCCAAAGTCATTTGTGACTAAGTGAACGATTATTTTTCTTTTATAGTCAGTTTAGTGAATCTTGTAGTGATTAATTAGTGAATATCTAAGATCTATTGAAAAAGTATAAGATGAGAAATTATTAGATCTCGTTGTGTACTAGTACTTCGATTCAAGTTGTTTGAAAAATTCAAAAAGAAACTTTTAACGTTAAGAACTCAAAACATAATTTTTGGGCTGTAAATAATTTCAAATGAAAAAGTCATCAACTACAAAGTTGTAGATCTGATTTAGTTTTACAGCTTTCTTTGAAACAAACTTTATTTTCATTTGAGAGAGTATGTTGCATCATAGCTTTAAAACTAACTAGTCATCTCAAAGTAAGATCATCGTCAAGCACTACGCCATACAACTACTACAGGGGCAGCTCACGAGCCTTTGTAGGGAGGTTTCGTAGCTGTCCCTCCTATTTGATTGCATGAAGCCTCCCTCCCCCACTGCACTACACGCTCACATGTGTGTATATTCCATTTTGATTCCCCAAATATTATACGAGATCTGAGTGAAAATTGACTAATTAAACCTAAACGAATTTAAATTAAAAAAGTTGTCAACTATAAAGTTTCATAATTTTTAAGATCTACAATTTTCATTTAGGGTGTTTCTCCATCCGAGGTCGATTTACGAAATTTGAATTTCAAATTTGAGAGATTTGAGCGTAGTTTTTGCATGACAATATGATTTCAAATAAAAAAGTGGTCAGCTACAAAGTTTCATAACTTTTTGAGATCTACAACTCTTATTTAGGAAGTTTTTCCATCCGATGTTGTTTAAAAAATTCAAATTTCAAAATTTAGACATCTAAACCCCACATTTTGAGGCATCAAATAAAATCAAATGAAAAAGTTGTTAATCACAAAGTTTCATAACTTTTGAGATCTATATATTTTTATTTAGGTCATTTTTTCATTTGAGATCATTTTAAAAATTTAATTTTGTGTGCCTCATTTTAATATTTTGCGTTTATTTGTAGGGGCGCCTCAATATAGAACTGCCCCTACAAATCAGATTAAATAGGGCGGTTCATCCGCCCCTATAGTAGAAGTCATTTGTAGGGGTTCTTGTCAAATCTATTTTAGAGAGTAACTAAATTAGTATATTTGGCTAATATTTTTTGGCTAATCTCTTGTAGATGTTATAAGTATGAATGCACATTCTCTAATGCAATAACAACTTAAAATTGTACCTTTGTTGGATTTATGTACCAAGGAAAACCGTTTTTCATTCCACAAATATGTCTAGGGAGCATTTATGTCTATAAAGTGTCTAGCTAACGAGCCCACAATTAATCTAATGTATTGATGGCTAAGAGGAGTAGCTAGAAAATTAACATTTATTTTTTCTTGTGGCTACAATAATTTACTTGATAAGGGCTTACACCTAAGGAAACTAGTAATTCCTTGGTGGTTTTCAATTACACCCAGGGCCAGGAAAGTGTATTTTCCTTGGCAGCGTTGAATAACATTTAAGGGAAATGTTGGATTACCTCGGTGGTTTGTAATACTCCCTCCACAGTTGAAAAGAAAGATGTTTTGGAAAATGTTTGGGTTAAACATTGAGAACATAAATCATGAATAACTTTTAAGTCGTTTAATTTAGAAATATGAAAATCATATCAATAGATTTGTGCGGAAAAATACTTTCATAAAAGTATACATATATAATTTTTTAATAAATATTTTTTATAAAAAAGAGAAGTCAAATTTGCGCTTTGGAGACCGTGTCGCTGTCCTAAATGTTTTTCTTTTCAACAATGGAGTAGTACTACTCAAGGAAACATGAATTACCGTGGAGGTTTCAAAAAACACTTAAAGAAATGTGATATTTTTATGAAAGTAAGTTTCAAAACATATCTATTGATATACTACTTTTTTTTTTTGAAAGGAGATCACTTCAACTTTTAAGAAAGCTAACAAATCTATTGATATATAATTTTCACATTTCCAAATTAATTCAACGACTTAAAAGTTATTCATGATTTATATTGTCAATGTTTGACCAATGAATGAAATACTCCCTCCGGGTTGGTATTAGAAGTCGTTTTGGACAAGGTTTTGGTCAAACATCGGGAATATAAATCATCAATAACTTTTAAGTTGTTGAGTTTGTAAATGTAAAAATTATATAAGTAGATTTGTCTTTAAAAATACCTTAATAAAAGTATACATATATCACATCTCCATAAATATTTTTATAATAATAAGAGGTCAAAGTTGTGTGTTTTGGAGACCGTATCGCTGTCCTAAACGACTTCTAAAAACCATCCCGGAGGGAGTATATATATATATTTTTTTATGTACGCACGCACTACACCGGGCCGGCCAGTTAATGCTGTTGTTGTACAAGTATTTTAGGGCCATGATTCTTTGCGTTTTCTGTGGTCACAGTATTGCAGAGGTCGCCCACAAGATATTGTTTGCTCCAATTTCTAGTAGGCAAGGTCGATGGATCGAATTGAAAGCAATCAGCGACCAATCGATTATATTAATAGTTTAAAATAAATAAGATAATAGTCACGTGCACTGTTCACGTGTCGTATTCTCGTCCTCTTCATTGCCGAATATATATGCTGCAATCATAAGCTATGTACAACCTGTAGCTACCTTATTATTATTGTTTATACATATACACTGATGAACTTATTAAAAAAACATACAAGACCGAGGATCATCTGCAGGTAAAAGACGAAGAGATACTGATCTATGGAGCTGCTGGTACATATATACTTGCAGTTGCATATATACATGAGACCCTGCATGGGGTGGTGATCTGATGGGGATTAATCCGGCGGCCGGCGGCGAGAAACCTAGGCATGCAGAGGCAGCATAGGTAACTCCGACAGATCAGTCCGATGTCGGACCGGCCGGCGGTGGTGACGAATAGTATAATGAGCATGAGCTTATCCTAGCTGTCCGGATCGATCGTCAGGGCAAGTGGTCTCCTCGCAACTTGGTACAGAGGATCAGAGGATTATATGGGCAGAGCTCCGGGCACAGCTCTATTTATTTTCTATCTACTTTCCTCTCCTATATAGGTTGTGTTTAGTACCCTAAATTTTCTATCATATCGTTTGATTTTTCCATCGATCGAGCAATAAATGTTCCAAAAGCCACATGCTCGGAGTATAAAATGTAAATAAACAAGTGGTCTAACTCGCAACTTGTTACAGTTTAGAGGATGTATTTTAGAGCTCCGGGCACAGCTCTATTTATTTTCTCTTTTGAGTCTAGTTACCCTCATAGTAGTATAATATTTACCACAAACAAATGAAAAGTGTTACAGTCCATGAAAATATTGATCAAAAACTTATAACAGCGAAGGAAATAAAAAACAAATATAAGTCCGATTAGCCAGTCCGGCCTAATCAAATTTCAAATGAGTTTTATTCTCGTTTAATGGTGTGATATATAGTATCAGCGAAAGCTGAGCTGGTAGGTTAATTATCAAGAGAGGTAGAGACCTTCATTGAGTTTTCGTGCATTGAAATCTACTGTAGTCACAGCTACTAACACAAAAGTTGACGTGGCAACCTTAATATATAATTATGTTATATGAAACTTCTCATGAAGCTTGGCCTTAATATATCATCGACACTTGCTAGTTTAGTTTCTAATAAAGGCTGTTTTTAGTGGAGAGTCTCACTCTTTTATATAGTGTTGTTTTTAAGAATACAAAATACCATAATGAAACATGTATGGTATGGATCAAACAATCACTTTCAATGTATAATTATTTCATTCTTTTGTTTCATAGATATTTAATTTTATGATTGTCTAGAGTTAAAAAATCTAGGATTTTTTCATTCCCATTTAAATTTACTCTTTTACTGATGTTGCTGAGCCATAAAAAATGCTCATATATATATATTTAGTTGTCTAACAAAAATTATATATGTACACTAGAATAATAGATACTAAGGGATTATGTATATTTATTTATTTATTTATTTATATAAACTAGACTTGGAAGTACACGCTGTATATACGTGCGTACATATCGAAAACGAGAAGGCAGGCATGTGATCCGGTGCGGCGAGCGAGGTGCGTGCTCCTCGTGGTGCATTACAAATTTACGACTGCAGCTGCAGGGCAACGCATCGCATTGGGGCCGGAACAATAAAAAATTGCATAAATACGCAGCTGATAGTGAGCCACGTCGTCGAAGGGCATGACACCAATATCACAACCAAAAGTATTTGCAATCAATGGAGTACATGTGAGATTTTCTATAGTTTACTTTCAATCCAGTTGAGTTAGCAAAGCTATTTGAGCATGGATTTTAGGAACACAAGCTGTTTACCATCTACTTGGAGGAAGAGGAGGGTGTCATCTGCATATTGCACTATATGAAAATCTTCATCAGGTTGTGGTAATGGTTTACCCAATAGGTTCAAATTTGCTGCCTTGTTGATTATGATCTGAAGAAGTTCTAGTAGCCAAGGCAAAGAGCAGGGGTGATAGTAGATCATCCTGCCTAACTCCCTTTTTGCACTTGAAAATTTTCCCTGAAACTCCATTTAAAAGAATAGCTGAAAGTCCTAAAGAAAGGATGGTGTGCATCCATTGAATCCACTTATCTGGTAAACCCAAGCAGGACATCACTAGTATAATAGTGGAGTGTTCAACTGGGTCACAAGCCTTTTCAAAGTCAAGTTTAAGAATTAGCACTTCCCTTCTGGATTGTTGGCATTGATGGATATACTCATAACTCCAACCTCGACAATCTTGAATTGCCATAGTCTTGATAAACTGTATTGGTTTTGATGCACCAATCTTAGGATGACTAAGCGTTGTCCATGCGCCAAAATTTTGATTATGAATATATTTGAGGGAAATATTAATCGGGGATATGGGTCTGAAGTCACCAACGGTCTCGTGGTTTTTTTTTTTGGGCACTAGGGTAATATATGACTTGTTAATACACTCCAAGTTTACCTGTCCCATGTAGAAGGTCATACACAATTCATAAAAGTCATGTTTGATGAATTGCTAACATTTCTCCATAAGAAGTCCACTAAACCCATCAGGGCCAGGTGCTTTGTCGGGGGCATTTTTCTTGACTATCGATCTATGTCTTCGATCAGGAATGGTGAAATCGGGCTCCCCATTCAGTGCCTATATGATGACACGCTTTGCTTTCATGGTCTTGAATCCATGCTCCTTGATCATTCTTTAGCCGTGTGATGGTATTCCTGAAAGAGATAGTTGCCATACCATGAAAGAATTTTATACATTCATTCCTGCAGTGTTAAAAATATCTCTCCTGTTCGTGAGAGTACTGTGTTAAAAATATATCTCCTGCATTGTTATGCACACTTGTATATAATCATGCATATAGCGATACACCTTTGTTTGAAAAAAAAAGATGTTCTATAACGATTTACATAAACTTTCTTAGAACTCGAACCACGAATATCCAAGGGAATATTTTTTGAGAGGGATTCTTCCAACTATTTTCCCTTTAAATAGAAGAATATAATTGTCTAACGAAAACTAATTAATTGGAGAGAAATTGGAGAATCCATACCAAGGATTATGTGATTAAGAGGCGCATTTTTTGTAGGGATTTGATTCTCATGAAATGTTTAGAACCATATTTTCATGAAAAATACTTCTATGTTTCATCGGAATCAGCTTATGTGACCATTTGGCTAGATAGTAGGCTAGATTCTTATCCAAAAATCGGTTTTTAAAATACTTATGAAAATATGTGAAAATAGAATTTTTAGGTCAAAAAGACAAAGACATGAGATGGCCAAGAGAATTCCTACAAAAGTAGCCCGTGGCTCTTTCAAAAGATGAAACATTTCAACTCTCTCTAATCCCCTGTGCTGCAATCGTGCTCGGAACCACCGATGATTCTCGTGAGAAACGGATCCGATCCTAGCATCCAAGAACACATTTCTCTACTCTCAAAATTAAAACCAGAGGATTCTCTCTAAAAAAGAACCGTGTCTCCAAGAATCAACAAGACAACAGGAGAGCTAAAGTCAATACAAGAGAAACCCCCATAGCTGATCAAGTCAAGGTGTAAGGGTAGATACCACCCCATCATACCGTACGTAGACAGAGCAGGCAAGGAAGGAGAGAAGCTCATGAGTCATGAGCAAGCAGAAGCATCATCTGCCAAACACAGAAAGAGGAGATATTTTCTCCCAGCACACACAACACAAAACATAGAATAGCATCATCATAGCATGGCATGGAAAAGTATCATCCTCATCACCATCTGCCACCACAGCACACTCACAAAACTTTTTTTCCCCCTGTCCTCCTCGTGTTTTTATTCCTGGCCTTGGTGGGTGTGGCTGCTGGGTGGGGCCAGGTGGAGAGAAATGACAAATCCAAGCAGGCACCAAATCGGACGACGCAGGGTGCCCAAATCAGGAAAGGATTTTAAGGTTAACCGGCTGCCACCGGCCACCGCCGGTGACGTCTCCTTTTCGACGGCTCCACTCCTTCTATATATTACCCGCCTCTTTTTCTCCCTCCCTCCGCCCCCCTCACCCCCTTCTTCTTCTTCTTCCTCACCTCCGATCCGCCACCGCGCGGCGCCCGCCCGCCGGAGCTCCCAAACTTACTTCCTGTAAAACCCCCACCGATCTTTACCTTGCTATCCTCTTCTCCGGCCCACTAGCTAGCTTGCTTGCTAGCTACAAGCAGGACCCCAAGGCCGGCAGGATAGGATAGATAGCTCTGATTGGTGGTCCGGGGTACGGTGTTCTTGAGTCGTGAAGCGACCGTACAGTGGCTAGGGCGGGTTGCGTGCAGGATGGTCGTCAGGATCGGGAGTGAGCTGCTCCTGGTCGTGGAGCCTAAATGTACCGCAAGAACGACTCGGCACTCTCCTGCTTCTACCTCTTCCTCCTCTGGTTCTTCTTCTTGAAATAGACCAGCACCACCGGCCACCTTGCTTGCTTGCTTGAGCGAGCTCACCACCACGCACCAGGCAGTAGCAGCTACTCACTAGCCAACCCTGCCAGTTGCTTGCGATGGAGCTGGATCTGAACAACGTGGCGGAGGTGGCGCCGGCGGAGAAGCCGGCGCCGATGGAGACGAGCGACTCGGGGTCATCGGAGTCGTCGGTGCTGAACGTGGAGGCGGCGTCCGCGGGGGCGCCAGCGGGGCCACAGCGCCGGCGGAGGAGGGCTCCAGCTCGACGCCGGCCGTGCTCGAGTTCAGCATCCTCAGGAGCGACAGCGACGCGGCCGGTGCGGACGAGGACGACGACGCCACGCCGTCGCCTCCCTCACCATCACCATCACCAGCACCAGCAGCATCACCAACAACAACTAGTCACTCGGGAGCTCTTCCCGGCCGGCGCTGGTGGCGCTGGTCCGCCGCCCCGGCGCCGCAGCATTGGGCCGAGCTCGGTTTCTTCCGCGCCGACCCGAACCCGCCGTGCCCAGTACAGCAGCAGCCGCAGCCGGACATGAGGATCCTGCCGCACCACCCGCACGCCACGCCGCCGGTGCAGGCGCCGCAGCCGGCCAAGAAGAGCCGCCGCGGGCCGCGCTCCCGCAGCTCGCAGTACCGCGGCGTCACCTTCTACCGCCGCACCGGCCGCTGGGAGTCCCACATCTGGTCAGTACCCATCGCCGGCTGTTTCACCTCACCTACCAACCAATCTTTCGCTTCTTCTGTTCTGACACAAACGTTTCCTCTTCCTCCGAAATAATGCAGGGATTGCGGAAAGCAGGTCTACTTAGGTGAGCAGATTTCAACTGTAATTTCTAGTAATCCTGTTTGTACTAGTGTTAATTATTTATTTCGTGATCTCGAATGGATGGTCTAACCGATTCAGTGATATCTCTGGCTCTGGCTGATAATACAGGTGGATTCGACACTGCTCATGCTGCTGCAAGGTACAGAACGAATTCTCTTCTGAACCCCGTACATAGCCTGTACTGAATTCTGATGGGATTAATCATCACTCTGCTGCTTGCAACCTGCAGGGCGTACGATCGAGCGGCGATCAAGTTCCGCGGCGTCGACGCCGACATAAACTTCAATCTCAGCGACTACGAGGACGACATGAAGCAGGTCGGTCGGTCGGTTGATCTACTTACTACATGAATAATGTTTTTTGCAACAACAGCATCCACTGAAACATACATCTGTTTGGTGCAGCAGATGAAGAGCCTGTCCAAGGAGGAGTTCGTGCACGTCCTGCGTCGGCAGAGCACCGGCTTCTCCAGAGGCAGCTCCAAGTACAGAGGCGTCACCCTGCACAAGTGCGGCCGTTGGGAGGCGCGCATGGGGCAGTTCCTCGGCAAGAAGTAAGAACACAATTCAGTCCATCTGATGAATGAATTAAGCTTCTTCATTCTTGCTGCAAATAAATTCATCCCTGTGTCGTCTTTCCTCTGTTAGTTCATGCTGCTATAGTCTCGATGGATCGAGTTCGTACTAGTTTATGTATTGTTCAGTAATAATAGTACAGGTTCTTAGATGCATGCATGTATGTAGCTTGATATTAGTGGTTGTTTCAATCATCAAACGATAAAAAAGCTAGCTAGGAATTAAGGGAAGTGGCTAGGGAATTCCTCAGTCCTCACCGGTGGGAACGCCATGCTTGGGTGCAGGTACATATATCTTGGGCTATTCGACAGCGAAGTAGAGGCTGCAAGGTTGTTGTTCATCTTGGATTCTGCCATTCATATATGCAAACAAATAAAAGAGAGAGGCTTTTTTCAGTTATTTTTATCAATCAAGTCTTTTGATTTCCAAAGGGTTGAGTACCGACTCGATTCTCGTTTCTCTTCTTGATTTCAAAATTCAGGGCTTACGATAAGGCAGCCATCAAATGTAATGGTAGAGAGGCCGTGACGAATTTTGAGCCAAGCACATACGATGGGGAGCTGTTGACTGAAGTTAGCGCTGAAGGTACGTATATAGTGGCCCGTTGATAACTTTTTTTTCCATTGCATATCTTCAGTTGATAATTAGCTGATCAGCTGATGCACTTGTTTCGGTTAAGCCGAGGTGGTATTAGTGGCTAAACTGTTTGATTTTTTTTTTCTAATCCAGTTGCTGATGATGTTGATCTGAACTTGAGCATATCTCAACCGGCATCTCAGAGCCCCAAAAGAGATAAGAACTGCCTAGGTCTGCAGCTGCACCAAGGATCATTTGAGGGCTCCGAATCGAAAAAAACAAAGGCAAGCACTAGCGCTACTTTAATTGATAAAATTTTCTTCTCGGATTTTATTGGCTACCCGATGAACTATTGCAAATAAATAACCTAATTAAGCTTCGCTTTCACCATGCTAGTGACGTAACTATACCATGCCTCTTGTGGATCAAGTCCTTTTCATAGCTTACCTCCATCCTGTTTCTACAGCTGTTAGTGGCCCGGTTTTCATTTGACTGATCTCACAAGTCGGAATCATTAGGCAAATTATTTTATCCCATAGTAAGGTTTCTCTTTCTGGGTGACCACGACAGTTGAGCACAACATTTTTTCCAACCAAAAATGAATTGTTTAAGGAATTATAGAGCGTGGACAACTTGGGACCTGCCGATAATTCAACTGAAAAATCTCTTGCTTCTGATGCAGATTGATACTCCCTCTGAGCTGTCGGGCCGCCCTCATCGGTTCCCTCTTATGACTGAGCATCCACCGGCCTGGCCTGCTCAATCTCACCCCTTCTTCACAAATCATGAGGTTAGGTGATACTGATGAGTTACTGAAATACAGGCAGTTAAAAATTAGTTTGCTAAACCTTACAGTTCCAAGGATTAATTGTCAAAAGTCAAAACTAGCATCACATGGTTTCGGGTCAAATTGTTCGTGTTGTGCAAATAAATCTGGCATGCCATCTTGAGTCTTGACCATATATATATGACGAACAAACAGAGATTGTGCAGTGCAGCCTGAAGGTGTACTTTCAGATTTTTAGTTGGTTTCATCCAGTTTCCTTTCTTGTGTGGCTGTCAATGTAGCTCTTGTCCTACATCGCTTGCTCATTTTCTTGGATTCTAGAGTCCTCCTGTTCCTGTCGATTTCATGATATTAATGCGCTCCACTTTTTTCTTATAGGAAGAATAGTGCAGCTCTATGAATAGAGAGTATGTTAGATGTGTTTGATTTTTTTCCTTCAAAAGGAACGTCCTAGACTGGTCATCAGTGGTAACATTAATTCAATGTTAGGCTAATCATACGGTCAAACTATACCTGCCGCCTGTACCCAAGAAATTTTCAAAAATGTTCCTTTCCATATATTTTTGGTTATATATACAAGCGTGGATATTTTTCAAACCTTCCTTGAAAATGAAAACAAAAGATGATATACTTGGGAACTTGCCATCTTTTGTATTAGTGCAATCATTGAACTAGTAGAAGTACTAAATTTGCTAATTGTTTCGAACAAAACATAATTTAATTTACCAATCAACCGGGGTAGTTTCTTCAAATTGATAAACTCTCGAACCTTTCATGATTCAGCTGACTTTGAAGTCGGTCTCATAAGTGTCGTTTTCTGATTCTATTGGACGGAAAGTTGAGCTTGACGTTTTCTGTCCAACTGAACTGATGGAAACACTAATTTGGAACAAGTTCCAACTTAAACCAAAGGCAGATCGAGCTGCTGCTCATTTGCTTCAAAAAAAAAAAAAAAAAGTTTCCATCATCAGAAAGTATTAGGATTACTGAACTGTTCATATTGTTCTTACTTAATCCTACTTTTTTCAGTAAACATGTATGCTGAATAAACTTCTGTTCCACCGTGCAGAGTGCATCATCGAGAGATCTTAACAGGAGGCCTGAGGGGGGTGTTCCCAGTTGGGCATGGAAGGTGACAGCAGCTCCTCCCAACCTACCGTTGCCGCTGTTCTCCTCGTCGTCGTCCGCTGCAGCATCATCAGGATTCTCCAATACCGCCACGACAGCTGCCCCATCGGCCTCCCTCCGGTTCGATGCACCACCATCGTCGTCGTCGAGCCATCATCGCCGCTGAGAATCAAGAAGCCACACTGTAAATCTGCCGGGAAGCTGGCATTTTTTCCTCCCTCTGGGCGTTGCAACTTTTTCGGTTTTGCGCCGTCCCGGGGTGGTTTCTTGTAGTGGATCGATTGGATTCTTCATAACTGTATTTGCATACTGTCATACTGCCCAAGTGAAAATGCTCCTCTCTTTACACACTGCTGCTCTTGGTCTTGGTCCTTGGATCGGAGTTACTCTTGCTGCTAGAGACTAACTTGAACATCTGAGATACTTTGATTGATCTATAAACATACATTGTGTAGAGAATATATCATTGCTGAAACTATTGACAGAAGTATATACAGCACAGGTTTCATAAAGCTTCAGAGAACCAAAGTTCTGGACGATTAATATTCCAGTTCCTACTTTCTTTGGCTGTCAATTCTGTTCTTGTCATTCTTGCTTGCTTTGAAACCAAATTGCACTGTGTGGCTGTCAATTCGGTTCTTGTCGTTCTTGCTTGCTTTGAATCCAAATTGCACCGCGTACTGCCTCGTCCTGTTTGTTCTTACACACAGCTACAAGAGGGAGGTCAAATAGGTGACGCATTTGGTGCGGATATATGCTACTTTCTCCGTTCCAAACCGTAGATTGTTCTGACTTTTCTAGATATATGACTTTTACCATGTATGTTATGTCTAGTTACATAACAAAGTGAGTAGCTCCTAACTGTATTAGGAGTATTCCATTCTAAACAAAAAAAATATTGTATTAGATGCATGTAACCAAAAATGATTTCATTTCCTGAACGGCATAACTGTTGACTTTGGTCATTTTGGAATAAGACTAAGAAATGACAATAAGCCACATCTCAACCTTTTACATATGCTTTAGCCATGGATACCAAGAGAAACTTTTGTCGAGGATAGGATCAAGAGAAATGCCGACAGCTAGCCTATTACCACCGTCGGCGAAAAAGCCAAGGAATCTGTCATTCATGTTGAGGGAGCACAATTTGTTTGACGCCCACTAGATACAGTACTAGATTACTTAGCTTAGATAGCTAGATTCCATTTCAAACTCGAGGCCGGGCGCATCGAGATTCGAGCACTGCCGCCTGTTCATTGATCGACTCATTCCCAGCTCGCTCATCTTCATGCTGCATGCATGGCCTCAAGCAATGAGAGGAATTATGTTGTTGGTGATAAACTAACATGTCCATATGGGTGCTGCAGTGATACATCGAATTTGGTATGGTGCTAGTACTAGGACCAATCCCATGACTCCATTTGATCCCTTGTTTACTCGTCTCCATGTGCCTCTGAAAGTGTATACTATACCAATTGCGGCACACAAGTTGGCAATTGTTTAGTTTGTTGTTTCAGTGGGGAAGAAGGAGGCCAGCACTATCATCATCAACTTTACTATGGAATTAAGCAACATATATAGGCAGTAGGCACACATATATATGAGATCCAACCCAATTGCCCATAGATAAATGGCAAGTGTGTACTATATAGATGTTTGTGCCATAGGTTCTTCGCACGGTCGGTTCAGGATGCTTGTGTTATACTGTATTTTGTTAGAACATAACCATATTGACCTGCCTTTTCGATCTTGCAAGAGACATAATAAATTGATTTTATTACATATACTAGGTCATCATGACTTTCTAGTTTCCTCCAGATAAGAAATGAATTTGTTGACCAAGGCTTCTTAGTTTTATTAATAAGTTTTAATCTTCCTAATAATTCCAATTCTTCATCTTCGTATTATTGACGACGTTGTTGTTGCACATTTTGAGCAATGAGGTGTACGTAATATATGTGTTGGAACCATCATTGGCCGGTTATTCCCGTGGTCCAAGAGACTTGTCAACAATATAATACTCAATATATAAAGGTTTAACCACAGGGATTCTGAAAACATCAAATAAAGAATAGCTAGCCAAGTTAAGGGAGAAGAAGCTAGTCTGTTTTTTGAGACCTGTAAGTCTGTACCTTCATTATTCCTTCCGTCCTAGAAAGGACCACAGAGACATATAGAAATATTCAAAGAACAAATCATCTGTTAGATCACCGACAAACGACCATCCAGTACCATAGGAAAAATAGCCGCAAAGTGAACAGAGTACAACTGCCCATTTGCAACATAGAGATCAATCAACAATATAGTAACCACTAAGCAACAAATGACAAGCCGTACTTATAATATATACTATGTACTAGCTCTTTGTTCTTAATTAAGGCCAATCATTTCTATTTAAAATGTTGCCTTGACCCTGCTATAATGTTGGTTGAGAAATTTAAAACAAAACAAAATCGACTAGCATATGAACTGATCTATGGGCAATGTACAAATAATGCCCAGGCAAATTCAATTCTCACCGTGAGCTAAGCCTAGCTCTATTCTGAGTGTTGACGAGAGTCACCTTAATTTTCATAAACTGGATCTAACTACAAATTTAGTGAATTTTTTTTTCTTTTTCGAAATCATGGCGTGTATTGCTTTAAGGGAAAAAATTTAGTGAAAACTTGTACGTGGGTCTTCAATGTCAGTGACCGCGTGCTCTCGTGAAAAATGTACGAAATTGCTTGTGTCCATAGCAATGGTAGAGAAAGAATATCATTAAAATGGACAGCAGCACTCCATCATCTATTTGGATTTTTAAGGATTGGAGAGGGCGTCCTTGTTTTCTTGCATGTGGTGTGGGTCTCTCTCTCTCCTTTTGGCATGCATGATTCCACTCTTAGCTTTCTCCGAGAGGAAATATATTGGTATTTTATACGGCACCGAGTTACGTCACTGCTTACGTTAATTCCCAATCGGATAGTAATAATCTAACAACCTTATTGCATGACATGCATCATGGACCAACATATATATATTATATATATAATAATTAATTAGTTCAAACAAATCAGACAGGTACCGGTAGTACTAGTACTTTATATATGATCTGCCCAGAGCTAGCTAGCCCTGCTGGCGTTTTGTTTAATCTTCTGTTGCTGTGATTGATTCCTTGTATTAGGTGTTGTACTCGAAGGATCAGTTAGGTTCCTTTTTAAAAGTTGTCTTATATATATATTGTTTGAATAATAATGCTCTTTGTTGGCTGGGTGGTGATAATCTTTTCAACCCCTGTGCAAACACTAATCTATGCACACTACGTACATATACATATGTACTAGCTACTTGTTTTAGTATGCTGTTATACTCTTCTATCTATAGTTAATTGAACAACATGATTCCTGCTAAGCCTACCTTTATTTGGTCATATGTGTGTGTGAGAGAGATGGCACGGTCTTAAACATTGTACTATTATATATGTATATTCTTCCTGCCAAGCAAAAGTGATTGTTATTTATTAATAGGTACGGTTGTAGTACTAAACACAGCCATCCATGCACACATATACATCAACCTGCAGCTGCTAGCTCAAACAAGCTGCAAGTAAACTAGAGCTGATGATATAGTGTATGAAATAATACATGCTGCAGGGAGCTGCTGAGTCAGATGACAGATGTAATTTGAACTGTATTTCTTAATAATGTCTCGATTGGTGATCTGATGCTGATTCCTCTTTGGTTGTAAACTCTCTTTTATTCATTAATAATTCTCTGATCCAGTTGATCATGATGGAGATTAAATAAAGCCAGTTTGTAGTCTAACTTAACTAGTATGTTAGTAGATCCCGATTGGCCAGCCTTAGTAAAATTATAATTTCATATATATGCAACAAGTTGTTTAATATATATATGGGCAGCCCTCCTTTCAAAAAAAATTTTATATGGCAGCTATAAAATACAAACAACTAGTGTAGGCTCTATTGGATTCATAGATGTGAACTTGGAAAAGTTGTTGTGAAAGTAAGCTGTGAAAAACTTTCTATGAGCCATGAGATGCGAAAAAAACTATAAGTTATTTGATTAAAACAACTATAAAACCTATACTCTTCGCTCATTTCCCTTAAAACGGATTTTAAAAATATCTTTTATTTCCACCCATTTGGAAAAAAAACTGAAAGCTGAAAGCCAAAAAGCTAAACATAAATCTAAGATGATTTTAAAAGGTGAAACAATTTTTTTTTTAGAAAAAAAAAACAGCTTCAGATTCTACCTATTTAGTTAGCATTCTGCCTTTTAGTAGCAGGAGTACTTAGAGGGGTTGAACAAACACAACCTTAAATGGCAAGAGTACAAATGCAGAGTGGGAGTAGTATCCGGTTTTGGTATGACAATTGGAGGGACACAACTCTGATATCCTAGGCACCAGAACTTCTTTTTCATTTGCAAAACAAGTACATTATTACAGTTCACAAAGTCCTTAATCAGGCTGATTTTACTCAGCTACTATTCTTGCCCATTTCAGAGGAAGCCTATGGCAAATGCAGCAAATTCAACAGGAGTTAAGCAATGTGACAGTAACTGAAAGTAAGGACATTTGGAGCTTTTCTTGGTGCGCCAATTTTGCAAACATTTGGTGGGGCACCAGCAAATACACATTGTGTACAGATGGCTTTGGAAATGCCTTTGCCAACCAAAGCACAAAGTTTTTTTTTCTGGCTTCTAATCAAGGACAGCCTTAGCACAAGGAACATCTTGAGACGAAAGAACATGCATCTGGAATCTTATAACTGTGTGTTGTGTCTACAAACACTGAGGAAACATGTCAGCATCTCTTCCTGCAGTGTCCTTTTGCCAAGTGGTGCTGGAGTTTAATCCATATTGACATTCCTCTTAATGAAGACTTTTCTGAAATTTCAAATTTCTTCAGGGACAGGTTGCAGTCCCAGTTCTTTATGACGGTTGTTATCCAGTACCGTCTCGACTTGTTCTTCAGGGACAAATTTCAAATTTATCCAGTAGATGCTAGGTCTCGATTCGGTAATTGTGGTTACCGTCTCGACTTTTGTTTGAACTTTATTTATTCGCTTAATGAAAACGCAAGCGAACGGGCGTGGTCTCAATTTAATTATGACGGTTGTAATACTCATGTGTTGGGCTATTTGGTCATCAAGAAATGAACTAAGTTTCAGAGGAATCCAGCCCTCAACAAGAAATGCAAGACTTCGCTTCCAGAAAGAGCTTGTTTTGCTAGTGCAAGACTGAACCTGCAGTTGGACCAATGGATTCACAACCTCTTGTAATGATTAGTATTGTTAGAGTTAGTCTCATTTTTTCTTTGTTCCTTAATTTTGTCTGTAATTCTTGACTGTTCCAGAAAGAGCTTCATTTGCTTCTGTTTTTGCTTAAATAAAATTTATCTGTAGGCTTCGGCCCCTCCAGTTTCTTTAAACACACAACCTTAAACCACTTTATATATATGAACGCGTTGTCTAGAGACATGGATGCAGCCAAAAGGTAATTAAAGAAATCACTCTATGCATGTATAGGGTTATGCTTGTTAACCTCGGTTGACACGACGTGATAGCTAAAGGAGAGGCCAGCAGCAACCTACAATTGGAGGATGCATTTCAGTTGACAGAGACGCGGCACCAAATAGTAGTAGTGAAGAGTGATGCACAATATCCATCTGTCTGTGCGTCGGCATCGTCTCTCTGCCCGCGCTGTCACTCTCAAAATTGCTTGCTCTACATCGTCATTGGATTCACACGTGTACCACGGCGTGTGGTCGAGTGACATTATCCTCGTGAAACTTTGTTCAGGTTTGGAAGTAAGCAGCTGGAGGGGGACCAAATCCTGATAAAATCGAATTGGTGAAATCCTTTATCTTAGAAATATACAATTATTTGAAGAAAATATTTTTGTGTTGCTAATCCAAATGGATTCTCCACGCGTCAATCTCACTGAATGCGCTATACAAAAAAAATGAAAAATATGTGTTATAGAAGTTTTTCATGAAGATACTGCCACGTCGTGTCGGCCACAGCCGGCGTGACGGCGGACGGCGAGAACGCGTCGCCGACGCGAAGGGCGCCACGGGCGTTCGGCCGTGGCCGCCGTCGATGATGATGCCCGCGACCAACTGACCTGTGCATCCGCGCCGAGGTCGACCCACTGTTCTTTGGATGCCGCGCTCGGACGCCGCGGCGTCGAGTGCGAGATGACCGATGTTGCTCGAGGCTTCTCTGCGGAGCAAGCCGGGTTGTTCCGCCGATCGCTTTGGCGGAGGTGGAGCCACACAAACGGTGGTAGCTGCCGACACTACACAGGGCAGCCAACACCGCCACCCGCACCCGCCTCACCCTCGGTGACCACTTCGGGTTTGTCGGTCATGCCAATGCGGATGGCCTTGACACGGTTTGCGGACGTCGGCGACCATGCGAGGAAGGCGATTACCTGCCGGGCTTTGGCCGTCGAAGGACACGATCCGCTGCGGCCCCGAGGCCGCCACGCAGACACACCTACCGACACAGGCGCGATAGCGTCGCCTCTCCGCCTTCCCTTGGCAAGAGAATAAAGCGGTTCAAAGACAAGGTCTGCGCAAGGCGTCGACGCCTTTATTGCCTACTGCCGGCGGGTGTCACCGCCTCGGCTGCCAGCGCATATGCCGGTTAAAGCGGGGAGATGTTGGTGATGCGGCGGATGGGGTTCATTGATGGACGGACGGTGCCCTCACGGCGGAGCGACGAGGCCTACTACGGCGAGTCTGGCGACACCCACTCCCTCGAAAAGGAGGCGATGTGTCACATCTTCCCGGACTCGTCGGGTGTAGGACCCGCTATGTCGGTCGGCGCCGAGTGGCCGTCGCTGCATCGGCGTTGTCGACTAGGTTGTTTATGTAGTGAGTAATCGCGTTTGTTCTCTTTTACGCTAGGGAGGGCTGAGCTATTTGTATAATTGTATTCCCCCTAGTAAAAGTCGATCATGGCGCGCGTCGTTGTAACTTTCAACTTTTCATCCGTCTTAATACAAAAGACGCGCAAAACCTCCATGAAAATAAATTATCTAAGCTGTTTTTATAAATGTATACATTTGACCAAAACATCAACACACATATACATTTCTATAGTTTAACTACCAACACTCTTTTAGAAAAATACTATTGTATTTATAATTCTTTGATAGAGGAAATTTAATATCTTGAACATTGTGGGGCATTCAAAAGCATTGTTCATGTTATTGAAATAACTAAGAGTGTTGCCGAGACAGTAGAATCTGTCTTTTTTGATAGAGTCCAAAGGGAGACTTTCAAATAAAAGGTACAAATATGTATTGAAATTTGAAATGAAGACATGGATTTGGAGATTGTTTTTGGGAACTCTCGGAGATGCTCTAGGTGCATATATGGCTTGTGACAAAAGGCAATTCATTTTTTTAAAAAACAAATAGGGCCTCGAGATAAATGGATCCAGTACCAACGTCAGGCCCTTTAGGATGATCAGTGTATTCAACCCAACTCGGATCGGACAGAAATGTCCTGGGCTTGTTGAAGGTCCATAACACAACCACTTTTCCAGCCCATTCAATTTTTGGGAGGATCCATCCCCCCCAGGCCATCCAAATGAACTGATTGTATATGGGGCTCCAAAGCCCATTACTCCAAGTTCCTATTAGTCTTGGAGCCCACTGCTGCAACTACTGGGCTTTAATTAACCCAGCCCCCAGCGCAGTAGAAAGGAAGCCCGCGGCCGCGACCATCTCTGATCGTGGCAAGGAAGAGATCACACACACTCGCATCCCAGGCACAACCCTCGCCGCCGCCGCCGCCGCCGCCGCCGATGACGTCCATCCGCAGCTCCGCCGCGTCACTAGCCCCATCGATCCGCGGCGCAGCGGAGCTGGTCCGTCGGGAGGCGCTGCGGCGGGAGCTGGACGGGTGCCAGCTGCTGGCGGGAATCTGGTGCCACGGGTTCACGGTGGCGCAGCTGCGGAGCATCCGCGCGTCGCTGCCGTCCACGGCGCGGCTGGTGGTGACCAAGAACTCGGACATGGCGGCGGCCGTGGCGGGGACACGGTGGGAGGCGCTCAAGCCCTGCGCGCGGGGCATGAACGCGTGGCTCTTCGTGCGATCCGACGAGATCCCGCCGGCGCTCAAGCCGTACCGTGACTTCCAGAAGGAGTGGAAGCTCCAGCTCAATGACTTCACCGGCGCCGTCTTTGAGGGACGACTCTATGGGCCTGACGACTTCAAGCAGCTCGAGGCTATGCCTACCAGGGTGCAGTCCTACCAGTACCTCCTAGGATGCCTGCAGATGCCCGCCGTTAACGTCCTTGCCGTCCTGCGAGCGCGGCAGGAGGCGCTGGCGGCCGAGGCTGACAAGCCACCCGCCGGAGAGGCGGCACCGGCGGCCGAGGAGAAGTGACCCGTCGACGAGGTTTCTTGGCGTTGGTCTCACTCTGCCTCTGCGTTCTTGTATGTTTTTGCAGCTGTGGCTTGGCGTAATGAAGCTCCCTTTTTCCCTTCCTCTTTGCGCAAATTTGTGCTCCTCAAATTTGTTCAGTTTGGGATACATGTAGTAGAAAAACTGATATGTATCATAACGACATATATTGCTATCAAGTTCATGAACTTCATTTTGGAAGTTGGAGTGATGCAGAATTGCCATTGCTGGTTCAGAAACCAGACTCCAAAAGAATTGCCATGTGCAGCTGGATATTGTGATGTGTAGTTATCTGAAAATTGAATTTGGTAACTCCTGCGGTTTATGATTTGAAATAAATATTTTTGTTGGTGTGTTTTAAGCACTCCCTCTGTTCGAAATTATAGGTCGCGATTGACTTTAGTACATCTATTTTGACATCTATAGTCTATAGATATAATAATATGTCTAGACTTTAGATACATAGTGATTTTATAATTTAGAACGGTGTGAGTAATATTTTTTTATTATGTTGTTCATCTGCAAATTGGAATTAAGTGTGCTGTGGCTCTGCCTAATGAACTGAACAGATATTTTGTTGGCTATTTTGTTGTTACATGAGAGCATTCAAGAATCATGAATCCAACTTTCTCCTGACCAGGAGGCAAATAAAAACAAGACTCAATGGAAACAGTACTAGAACATGTTCCCAAGCCGCGCTGAAGCTTGAGAAGCATTTGACGACACAAAGATCTAATGATCAAACTCTCAACTGCTCTTACATTCAAGATCTTGCTAATACAGCATATTGCCTTTATAATTAAGGTCCAATAAATTGCTAATACACATATATACCATACTACATACATTCCTCTTCCTATATAGACAAGTAAATTTGCGGATGTTTCCAACTACACAAGGGCGCTTGAGTGTCCAACCATATCGTGTCTTCGAGTCCAGGATGAATCAACCCGATAGAAGCCACCTCAAATACTCAGTTCCATCAGCATAAGCAGGCCCATCATCAGGAGCGGCTACCCTCTTCCGCATCAAACTCTCAACAGATACAGGTTTCCTCTTCGCCCACCAACTGAACGTGGTCGCTGCTCATCAGCCTCGACAAAGTCACCCTGCAACCAATCGATGGGAAATCATTAACAGTCCCTTGCAAGATGCATTTTCTGAAGGAGAAAGCACAATGTCTGATTTCAAGATAATCTGGTGATCATTTGTGATACCTCAGTGTGCACATGAGCGCTTGACTTCTCATGATTGTCCCTTACATGCTTGTAAGAAAACCTCTTGCCACACCCAGAAAATTGGCACACAAAAGGCCGACGCTGTTCATGGACCGCCTTAACATGCTTGTCCAAATTGGATTTCTGCAGTTTTAAGTTCACCAAGAATGAATAACAGTGTTTTCTGATAAATTCGAAACGAAACAAACCATATGAGAGTCAAATAGTGTTAAGATTAGAAACCATACCTTTGAAAATGAACATTTGCAATCCTCGAAGTGGCATTTAACCCTGTCAGAGACGCAGGAACCTTCATGCATCCGTCTATGGCGCTGGAAATTCTTCTTTAGCTGTTTCGTGCCACAGATATCACACTGAACATGTTGATGGCAGGATTGGTTATGCGCCCTGAGGCATTCCACATTTGAAAAGAATTTCATGCAGCCTGGTTCACAGCAGATAACTTCTGTGTATTCCAGCTCGACTGCACCACAAGTAACAAAAGTTTATCATGACAGAGAAACTACTATCAACGTTGATAATAAGCACACATGCATACATATTATTATGCAGAATAGATGAAAAGCATGCACTAAGGCAGAAGACACAAAACAATCATGAGAAAGACATTTTTTTGGATATAGACTAGAGAGTTCATATTGATAAATACGGCTCAGGGGATGACATAGACCAGAACTACCTAGTAAAAATAGCATCAATATACTATATTAATTGGGCTTTCAAGCTGTGCTATTTAAACTCAGTATCAGAAATATGGAAATGGTTGTCAGGTGTGTCTCTCACCATGTGATTCTTCGTGCTTCTTTAACTTGGAAGCATATTTGAAAGTCTTCCCACAGTTAACCTCAGGACAGACAAATTCTTTCTTACTTTCACAAGGGGAGCCATCTTTGTGGATTTCCTGAACATGTCTCAGCATATTACCCTTGATATTGAACTTACGGCCACATCCTTCGATAGGGCACGCCAAATAGTTTCCCTTCATGAGTAAGTAAATGTCTGTTCAAATGGTCCTTCCTGCTATAGCTCAAGGGGCAACCATCAACGGTGCAGGAAAAGGGCCTCTGCAGTAGTTTTGGAAAGACATGTATCACAATATAGTATGAAAGCAAGGTTTACTAGAAACAATGCTAACAGTACCACATAGGGCAACCAGGCATGCTACAACATGAGCTTTAAGTAGAGTGAAAATAATTGAAAATGCAATTATAAAAGCACATGTAAATAACAACATAAAAGGAATTCGAGAAGGCTGAAACGAAATGAGCAAACCTGAAGAAGCGCGTGAACAAGGCACTCTTGATGGAGCTTCTCAGGGACGGTCTCCCGATCCTGATACTAGTCCATTCAAGGCCTTAGTGCATTTTGGAGTTCTTTGGGATCCAATGCTTCACGCATTCATATGTCAACAAATAGCCTACAAAAACCAGCGAATCAAATGCCATACAAATGCCAGACATCATCTTATCCACATAACTCGCCTTCAAATGATAATTAATTTGGTTTTTGCATGAAATGTATCATTCCACTACGGAAGATCATGATCCAATCATTTCAGTGAACACAACCAAAGTTGAGATATATGCTACATAGAACAGGAGTTGTGTTTTTCTATGCCTACTAATTCTATTCTGATTACTCTTTGATCCTGACTTAGTGAGGCCATCAAGTGGTGACAGCTAGATATACTCAAACAGCATTGTAGCGCCAATCCGTCAGTTATCAAATATGACTAAAACAGCAGACACCCAAGTTGTTGAAAAAGTGACATCCCATGCTGAGACTAGACCTTTAGCATATGCCATGTAACACCAACATGATAATAAAAACAGCAAGCAGCTCAAAAAGAGCACAGAATAGACAACCTGAAGAACAGCGTGAATGGAGGCACTCCTGATGGAGCTTCTCAGGAGGGTCTCCCCATCCTGGTACTAGTCCATTCAAGGCCTTCCTGCATTTTGGAGTTCTTTGGGATCCAATGCTTCACACATCCATATCTGAACAAACAGACTGCAAAAGTCAGGATAATGAATAATTACATACAATGGACTAAAAAAAGGCCATAAGATACAGAGTGATCCACAGAATCAACTGTTATAGCAGGGTTGTAGCAACCACACGAAAAGTCACAAGAGCATGCAGCTTGCATCTCAGCCTTTTCTCACACACAAAAACATTAAGTGGATAATAGCAAATCAGGTCAGCACTAGTAGCCTGAGCATTCACTGAGCATATGCCATACCCAACCAACATAAGCCAGCCAGATGAGTACCTCGAGCGAATGGCTCTGCATATGTTGCTTCAGATGCGCCGGCTTCTTGAAGCTCATCCCGCACTGTTGGCACTCACGGCTAAGCTCTTTACGCGGACCACCATCTCCGCTTTCCCAGTCACCCCCCAAAGCATCCACCTCATCCTACACGCACCCCACGAGTGTCACCCCAATAATAACGAAATAAAGGAGAACGCGCTCATCTCTGAAGCCTGAACAAAGCGACGGCGAGCAGCACAGCTCGTACTACCTTGTGGTGCTCGAGCACGTGGGTGCGGAGCAAGCACTTCTTCGACCGGACCACGTCGCAGAACCGGCACTTGTAGCGCCTTATATCCCTCAGCGGCGCCACCGTGGTCTCCCCACCCCCGCTGCTCTCTCCCCCTTCACCCATCTGAATCTGAGACTAATCCCCTGAAATCACAACGAAATAAACCAAAATTGAGACGGGATTCACAGAATTAGCGCCACGTGCAACACCAATCGGAGGAAACTGACCTCGAATCGCGGAGGGAGCCGCCGGATCTGCAGGATCGCCCGCCGCCGCCGCCGTGCGCCGTGTAGACTGGAGAGGAGCCGCCGCGCAGGAGAGAAACCCTCGACTCGCGAGTCGTCAAGCCTAGTGGTGGGAGTGGCCCAACTAAGCCAAAGCCCACCACTGGCAGATGGGCCTGATGAGCATCGGGCCCACCTGGCAGTGACTGCCTAGAGAGGCTGCCGCTGGCTTATCGGGTTCAGGTTAGGTTCATTAACGGGTTACGGGTCCCGTTGCGGGCGGCGCACGTGCGCTCCGTTTGGGTGGGCGGGTGGGCCCGGCCGGTGGAGTGGTGGCTGCCTTCTCGGAACGAGATCGTCTGAATTCGGTCTCTTTGACTGCTGCCGGCAGTCACTCCATCTCTACCGTCCACTGGCATCCAACGGAGCAGCTGAGCCCAAGCAATCTGCCTCGTCCTCCGCATACATTATGGCCCAATAACACGGCCTGCTAAGTGGAGAAGGCAGCAGGCAGCCCCTACCGATAGCTCACCAAATCGTCGCCACCGTCTTGAGCTCAACCCGGCCGCCGCCATCGCGTCGAGGAGAGCCGGGCGGTCGCCATCCCCTCGCTCAGAGCCGCGCCGTCGCCATCCCTTCTCCCAGAGCCGCGCCGTCGCCATCCACCCGTCGCCGTCCCTTGCCGAGCGCCGTCGTCGTCCTGGACGCTGCTGGCCTGCAGCGTTTCCACCTTATGGAGGAGCTATCCAAGAGGTCGACTGGCTGAACCTCAAGCTGAAGCTCGACTACTAGCTTGGTTAGTGTATTGGGCTAGTACAGGCCTGTGCCATGAATGTCATGCACTCGAGCAGCCCTGCAGCTTTCGTGCTCCATCTTGGATGAAATGGGAGTGAGTGGCCACTGTGCATTTGCGAATCTGCGATGTAAGTCATGCACTCGAGCAGCATGGCAGAGCTCGGTCACGGTCAGCAGTGCCGGCCCTGAGGGTGGGGCGACGGGGCGGTCGCTGGGCCCCCAAATCCCCCCTAGGGCCCCATCCTGGTATATGCGTACAGTATATACTAGTACTAGTAAACTGATGGAGAGGAAATGAGCGTTCAGGTTTCGTTTTAGTTGAGGGAAACGACGAGAAGCAAACTGGACTGCATGCAGAATCCTAACCGAGCCCAGTTAAGGACTCGTGGCCGGCGGCGAGGCGCTATTTAGGTACCTGTGTACTCATGGCTCTCAGCCTCTCACGCCGGATAAAATGGGAAGGAGGGAGTATTCAGTAGTACACGCTAATGCTAGCCTGCTATCTCGCAGTCTCATATCTAAAACGGGCAACAGCTGTGACGCCCGAGGTGATCAGCCGATCCTCCAGGCTCCAAAAAAAAAAAAAAAAAAAGCTAAAAATCACCCCAACTTGAGTTGAGAGAAACCAATTCTGTGTTCCAACAGTGAAAAGAAAAAAAAATGCAAGCACGAGTAAATGAATTACTATGATCACAGAGATGGTCTATATATACATATATGTTTTTTAAGAATAATTCAAGCGCCGCAAGAGATCCAAACAAGTTAGGAACCAAAATACCATCATTTAGAGATTGTTTGGTTGCCGTCCACACATCGCCTGCTTAAATTTAGGTGAGCAAACAAGCTCTTAATGGCAACTTCACATCGGGGAATGCCATTTTTTAAAAAAATTAATATGTATGAAATGTTTCTTATGAATATTGCTTTTGTATATGTAGTTCAGTGTTTACCATTAACACTCTTATATATAAGTGTTTTTTTCATATATTTATGTGTATATAAGGGGCCACGAATTTAGGTTTCGCCCTGGGCCTCTAAAAAGTCAGGGCCGGCCCTGCGGTCAGCATCTGGAACATGGAGGTTTCGATCAAGCAGAAAACGAATTTCTTTCAATCCATGTCGACACATCTAGGGATGCCAACGATACCTAGAACATAGGGATGCCAACGATGACTAGAGTGCAGCGTACTTCACCTATTAGTTGTATCAACAGCAACATACCACGAGTAGAGGGATTCACGAGCAGAGTGTACTCCACCAGTCGATGATGGCCGTCTCGCCTCCGTCGTTCCGGCTTCAGCTCGGCGCCAAAAATAGCCGCGTCCGCGCCAAAAATAGTCACGACGCTAAAAATAATAGTGTCTGCCTCTCGTTGCTTTTACCCCTTAGCAGGCAGTGTTATTGGGCCAAAACATGCACGTGCCTTGGAGGAATGCTGGGGCTCAGCTGCTCCGTCGGATAGCAGCGGACGGCTAGATGGAGTGACTGCCGGCAGCAGTCACGAAGAGTGAATTCAGAGGATCTCGTTCCGCCTTCTCCAGCCGGTGAGGAGTGGCTGAGCTCTCCGCCTCCACCCGCGGCCGTCCGTAGGCTCCCGAGCTCCCACCCGTCTCGCCCCGACCGAGCTCGACGCCGGCCGGAGATGGAATCGGCGGTGGCCGCTTCGACGGCCACGCGGTTCCTGCCGCGGCTCCCGGACCCGCGTCGTGCGCGCGCGCGGCGGTCCCGCTCCCGCCGCCGCCGCTCACGTGGCGGGCTCCCCTGGTCACCACGGTGGTCACCGCGTCGTCCCGCTCTGGGGAACCGGAAGGTGGTCGGCGCGGGAGGACGCGGAGGCGCCGTGCCAGGAGGGCGGAACAGGAGGAAGGCGTCTCGCTAAGCTCTGGTGAGAACGACGCTCGGCTCCACCCCACCCCCACCGCTGTCGTCTCCTTCTCGCTGCCCAATTCCTTCCCTCGGCTCCTGTGGACCAACCAGCCAGCTATGTTCGCGTAGAAATGCGCAGTAACTCGTGACGAATTCTGAAATCAAGTTCCTTTACAAGGGAATGAATTCCCATGTCTGTATGATGATTTCTTTCTAAGCATAACGTCCAAGTCTATTTTCCAGCGACCACAGTCCAGGGCAAATTCATTTCTGGTGGTTTCATGAGATTACTCGTTCAATTACTCACTTAGATTGGTGGCTCACAGTGGATATGTATGCAGAAAAGGAGACGGTAAATTCTACTCCACACGCTCAAACCAACAAGGGTGTAGAGCCCATACCGGTGTCCAGCACGAACAGGAAAGGTGCCATTAGAAGGGTGACACTGGTGGTCAGTTTCTTCTTTCTACCTACCATTTTTGTTGATTCAGCTTGGAGTTAGTTCTATGCATGGAGCTAATATATTGGGTTGGTTCAGGTTCTTGCTGCGGTGGTTTTGGAGTTAGCATCGCGATGAGGGATGGGGCTGAGAAGGCATCGGAATATTTTGCTGGGTGTGTGCTATGTGTATCCCTTTGTTTTTATCATTGACACTGTTTTACAAAATGGTTATAACTTGTGTAAGTTTGGGTACCTTTTGCATTAGTATTCCCAGGATTACATATGAAAAACAGCACATTTAACTTGTGTTCGTTTTTGAATGGTTCCTCCATTGTTTTGTGCAAGTTAGTTTGGTTTCTTCTCATCTAATCATACATCATTTTTCTATTTCCTTCTTCCAATAATCACTTTCATTTAAATGCTAGTATTAGTTTGTATACTTTAAGATGGGCTTAATTTTATTTATATTTATAACATCAATCATGACAACACTTTCCTTAAACTCTACATAACAATGTAATCTTGTCCTGTTATGTTGTGTAACAGGTATTTGTTGGAACAGAGTTTGTCGGTGGACAATCTCTTTGTTTTTGTTCTGGTCTTTAAGTATTTCCAAGTGCCAAAGGAATACCAGGTATGTCTCAAGCTATTGCATAATTGAAATTCAAGTCAACTCTCTACCTTTTTCTCATCGTTTCTTGTCGAAACAAGAATCGAAAGTGCTTTCTTATGGTATTGCTGGAGCTGTGGTCTTTCGGGCTGTGATGATCATCCTAGGAACAGCTACTATCCAGGTTGATTGTTCTCACATACCACTGTTGGTTATGTTTTTCATTTATCATATTATTTTGACTGTTACATTCTTCTAATTTTCTGTAGAAATTTGAAGCGGTGAACTTGCTGTTGGCTTTGATCCTGTTATTCACTTCTTACAAGGTAAGACTGTTTATTTTCACTAAGAAAGATGAGCCACACTTTACTTTAATCCCCTTTTGGTAAACTTCTTATTTTGCCATGTTTAAGATTAGCATAATAGTGGCTACTGGCTAACATGCATTGTTAACTTCATGAGAACGGTAAACTCGACAACTTTTATTCCAACTAAAAAATGATATACTTGTCCATTTCCTGCAATTACTCTTTTCGCAAAAGAAATGTCCTGTCTTTTGATTGCTTCAGCAAATGCTTGTTTCTAAACTATTCAGTGTATTCCTTCTATCACTCAGCAGTAATATCAATATACCATAATGGCATACTTCTTTTCTGAATGTCTTATTGTTCCACCTGTATTGTTACATTTCAATCTTATGCCTATGTAAGTAAGTTAACCGACAGAAGAAAAAAAAAAAACAACCGTCACACATATTCCCAATGTATTTCCACTTTTGTGATATTGAAAAGTCTCTTCAAGATAGTCATGCAGAGCTTCTTTAAGTGACTTCAAGATATTCAACAAGGGCCACAGCACTAATACTTTAGTCTTGACATAATGGCAGCTATTTGCTAAAGAAGAAGAAGAATCTGATCTATCCGACAACTTCATTGTGAAAACATGCCAAAAGTTCATTCCAGTCACTGGTAACCAACTTGATTCCACGATTTTCAGTTTTCCTTACCTATCTGCTATTTAGATTATTAACATGATCCACTGTTGACTCCAGATTACACAGCTAAAATGACCAGTATTCAGTAATTTACTTGCTTCGTGTCTAGTTGAGCTCATTCCCATGTTTCTCCTGTCAGATTATTATGATGGTGATCATTTTTTCATAATTCAAGATGGTTTATGGAAAGTAAGTGTTATCCATTTTAAGCTGGATCTTTAGAGATTTATCCTGTAGTATGAATTTTTTATCCATTCCCAATCATTTAATGTGTTACTATTTCAGCATTTAGTGTTATGTTTCTGTTCACACAACATAGATGCATGGTTATGTGGACAATTTAAAGGAAGTTTCTGTCTTCATAAACTTATATTTTTCCCCTGAAGATGCGATACTTCTTTTGGTTATTATCTGCAGGCTACACCATTGCTCTTGACTTTGGCAGTGATTGAGCTGAGTGATATTGCTTTTGCTGTAGGTTCCTTCCAAGCTATTTTCATGTGCAGTTCTTCCTTTTCTATTTTATGACTCCAGGTATAGGTATTAACATTTCTGTTATACAGATTGACTCAATACCAGCAGTTTTTGGCGTCACAAGGGATCCACTCATAATACTATCATCAAATGTTTTTGCTATTGCTGGTAAATATTCTGCCTTTTTATGTTTCAATCTTAAATTTCTTTATGCTTGATCTGAACCTTGTGTGTGGTACACTTCTGCACTTCTAAACAATGTCAAGAACTAACTTGATGAAAACATTGTTATGTCAGGTTTGCGGTCGCTTTATGTGCTCATTTCTGAAAGCATGAGTGAATTGGAGTATCTACAGGTGAATATCCACAGTCCACTTTCTTTTTTTAAGGTTTATTGGGCTATTTTATATTTACCTTTCTATTTTATTTATTTTCTTCTGTTATCTTTCTTTAGAACAAACAAATCATTCAGGTTTACATCACCCATTGGGAAAATTAGGTCCTAGTGGTAATTGGAGGTATTGGATATTTGTTGTTGACTAATATCCAACACTATCAATTACGACTAGCATTGCAAATGTGAATGGTCAATGCCCGAGTAGGTTCATATATTTTTTTTTTTTTTGAGATAAAGAGCAGGTTCATATAATGCTCTATGATCTAACTGCACCACTTCTATTGGCAATTTGCTCTGCAGCCTGCCATTGGTATTGTGTTGGGCTTCATAGGAACAAAGATGATCTTTGACTTTTCTGGTGAGCAAGTAAAAAAATTATCTATCTCTTATTTTGTCACATTCATATTCAATACGCTCACCTAATGTTTTGATCTATTCATTAGCAGCATACAAAGTGACATTCCTGTTTTTTAAGTGCTTTTCGTCTCATCTAATTAACGGTTTCCACTTATGGCAGGTTATCATATACCAACAGAAGCTTCACTTGCTATTGTAACTACCTGTCTTAGTGGAGGCGTCATATTAAGTCTTAGGAAAGCATCAAAAGCGGAGGGGGACAAGTAGACTGATGCAACAACACATGCAGGTAAAAGGAATGGATCAGCTTGCTCCATTTTTTGGCAGATAGTCAAGCTACAAAGAAATTATAATAAACACTTAGAAGCCAGGTAAACATACCTTTTTCACTAAACTAATTACATGTGTAAAAGATCTAGCCTGACAGAATATGTCGTGATCTGTATATACTCTTAGCTGCCTTGTTTATTCAAAATAGAATAATTTCTTATGTTCTAAATTTGAAGTAAATCTAGGAGCCACCAATAACGAGGTTAAAACTATACTGATTGCCAAGGCCACCACAAAATTGTGCTCTTTAGACGCTTCCATTCGATTAGTATCATCTGAACATGATACCATCCAGTGATTCCAGTCCCACAGGTTAGCTGCACATGACATTCTGCCTGTAATGCCTCCACAGTGTTTACCATGTTGTTATGGACAGGATTGCCTGAAGTGTAGTTTGAGGATAACCTACCATTTTTGCAGTTCTTTGACTTAGCATATAGAAAAAATGAGGAAGCATCTCAAATGGGTTCACTTTGAGCTTTAGCATTAGGGTTGAATATCATCACCATGGCTTAGGGTGCCACATCATCATACTGAAACACCTACCATATTAAGCATTTAAATCTTAGTTATGGCAATTCTAGATGTGTCAAGAGACAACCATGTAAACTGATGGCGACTTAGGAAAACTATGATTGCTCAGAGTTCTACTAAATTTCTTTTCTGCCTTTTCTTTTTGGTGTTTTCCAGATCATCAGATTCGTCCTTTTTGTTTAGAGGTGTTCAGATTCATCAGTTGTTCTTATAGTTAATTCTTTTAGTTGTTCTTATTGCATCCAAGTCCAGTAGTTAATTCCCAAATTGTGCATCATTCATGCCATATATATTTCCTTTTGAATATTCTAGATGTGAATCGTGAGAAAAAAATGGTCCCAAGGAATTATATAACAGTCCTCCTTGTCAGACTTTGCATATCTAACAAAAATGCTTTAGTTGGCTACATACCTTGCTCTGTTCTGAGTAGAAATCTTGATTCCTATTCTACATATACTGTCACTTACATCCAAACTGTTCCTTTTTCCCTGGCGCAGTTTGGTTCATTCACTGTTCAGCTTGCATGAACAGAGGTAGAAGGCCTTGCAGGCACTTGCAATCTGCGTAAGGGTTGCTCTAGTGGTAGCCTCCACCACTTAGCTGACTGACTGACTTGAAAGCAATTTAGCTGAGGGCTGCGATCTCAGTATAGAATCTCTGATATGATCAATGCAAGGCATGGCAATGGCATTGGTGCCTGATCCTAATCTGGACGTTCCTTGAGCTTGTTCTGAACCCAAGGTTTCGAGGCCACGTTATGGCGAGTGGCCCTATTGAAGCCTGCAGCATGAAGAGCTAGGAATACCCTCCTTGTAATGTCTTTCTTTTTAACCTAGCACATACAGTATATTCTGAACATGATTGATTATGAGCCTTGATTTTGTAGTGCATCTCGAACAATGATATGCCTTATGCTCAAGCTTTCTACATTACAACTGTTTGGAATTTAATCATTGCATTTGGTTCTTGTAGCTAATGCTTTTGACCTGAGATTGTCAAATGAATTTATCCTCTACGCATGTAATGTATATATGTTTGTAACTTTGTATTATTCTGACATTCGGCCTCTCCAGCATAGTGCCCATTCATACACCAGAACTCTGGTATTTGGAACAAGTTTCCAGAATTAGTCACAGAAAAAAAAAAGAAAAAAAAAGAGCGGCATAGCACAATGATAAGTTCACCAAGGGAAATAGCAAACCAATTGTACTGAGAAACTGTTTACTGATCACACTGAAACCTGAAAATGCAGAATAACCATCGGCCTTATGCATGACTTTCCGACTTATATACAAATTTACGAGAGCTAAAGCGACTTTGTTGATGACATAATATAGTTGACACTAATAATAGAATCCTGACAGGCATGACTGAATAGGCTCAGACCTTCGAGCCATCGACTTCGTCAGCATAAACCTGGCCGTATTCACCCTTGTTGTCATCCTCTTCCAGAAAGTCAGCCCTTGCATTGAGGGCCAGCATCTGGCAAACAAGCCAGAAGAGAGCAGCGTCAAGGGCAAGGAAAGCAGCGCCACCAAACAGACCGGTCTTTGCAGTAGGGCACTGGTAATTCATATCGTGGTGGATGTTATTGCTGCGGTGAAGTCCCTCAGTGACAGTTGCCCACAACAGCATTGCAAGAGCCAGGGCTGAGACAAGCCTGATTTCACATAAAGGGAACAGAATCAACAATGTGCATCTTTGTTCCTACAAAAAGACTAAAGTGCAGAAAATAGCATGGTGCACATGTGCTCATTCAAAAATATACCATGGCACTAATGGAAAAAAAAATTATTGATAGCTCATACACCAAAATTCTAAATCATCAGTGCAAAAAAATCATGCTACAAGATTTAAGCATGATTATTAGCACTGATTAACATAATAAAAAAAATAATTATTTCCTCCGTTCCAAAATTGTAGTTCATTTTGTCTTTTTGTAAATACATTGATTTTTTGCTATGCACCTAGTTATACACTATGTCTAGATACATAGTAAAAGAAATGCATCTAAAAAAACTAAAACGACTTATAATTTGGAACAGAGGAAGTAGTTCTCCATGAACTTCTAGAAGGAATGTTTTTACATTATTAGCATTGATTAACAATACATAATAAATTAAAAGATTTCAGGGTCCAGGAAAGGCAATTATGGGATGCAAAACTTAGATGGGTCAGTTTGCAGTTCAATATCCCAACTGGTAGGAGGCCTGACAAGTGAACCACATAAAAGAAAACATAAGCATGCAAGGCGTATTGTTTCCAGAGCACATGGGAATCAGTCATATAGATGAAAGGATACTCACTCAGCAACGGCAAAGAACACTGTCAAGCTGGTGCTTTGAAACAGTGCTCCACGAGGAACTGACTTGCTCGAGTATGGGAAAAAGATAGCAACATGGCCTACAATGGCAGCTACCACAAGTGCCACAATGGACAGGCTTCCCATTGCAAGAGTTGGATCACTTGGAAACTTGCAAATGACGACATCCTTTCCTGTGATAGGAGTCCCAGAAGCAGGCTGCAGCAAAGACGGTATAAAATTTACAAGCATGCTTATAAAAATTCATAGCAACTATATTGGTTGAAAAATAGAAGACAGTAAACATAAGCTATGAGCTGTGTCATAACTATATGACCTTTTGCCTATAGTGCTACCATGGTTACAACACGAAAATTGAGGCTGAAGAAAAACCAGTGCACGGAGAAACAAGAAAGAGAAATCCCCTGCAGCTATTCACATGGAGATTTCTCTATTTTGTTTCTCCTTGCATAAATTTATACTAAGGGCCTGTTTGGTTCATGGGGCTAGGGACTAGGGACTAAATGAGACTAAAAAATTAGTCCCTAGTCTCTCCCAAGAGTCTAATGAAATAGAGACTAATTGAGACTAAAAATTAGTCCCTAGTCCTCATGTTTGGTAATTTAGGGACTAAATGAGACTAAAAATTAGTCCCTAGTCCCATGGGAACCAAACAGGCCCTAAGAAGATGAAATAGGGGTTCTTTACCCCCATTTTCATCTTCTTAATACATATGGAACTCCTGCGTGTTTGTGTTCCAGAAAAATGTCTTTGTTCAAAGCTTAAAACTGAGCATGATGATAGATGTTTGAGTGCTACTGCGCGTTGGTAACACGGTAGCACCGGATATGTTCTCAAAGTACAATAGATGCAATACAGTCCACAAGGACTGAGAAATTTAAGTAACTGTTATTAGCAGCAACTATGATAAAGTACAAGTACTAACACAAAACTTAAGGTTGTGTTAAAATTTGTGTGTCTGTTATGTATCTCCTTGCATGCACAACTTTCTGTTCAACATAAAATTTTGCATGACTTCCTCAAAGTTCAGTAGCAAGAAATCTGCCTAAACTAGCGCTAAATTTATCATCCTTAGCAAGGAAAAAGAAAAGCATCACGGTCGGTACTTGAATAATAACAGGAAAAATAGCAGACCTTTTTGTTTTCGGCGATGACACCAAGTATGAACGACAGAATCCCAAAGAATGCGACAATGAGAGAAATCCGTAGCGACGCAGACAGAGCCATTGCTCCTGCAGGACAAGCAAACGGTCTGTTGGGATCATCAAACCAAATGCTTAAGTAACGGAATGCAGACAAGATGTCCCAACAGCGTGCCAGCAACGACGCATTGGAAACTCCTCCCCCACAGGATACTGGGTTAATTTCTGACGAAACAAGTGATTTGTTTATTTTATTATAATAAGGTGATGAGGTGACTCGCAAGTCTTTGTCCTATCGACAGACTGCGGCACTCACAAGGTGAGGACTTTATGAAATTGATTGATGACAAGTTTCTGGTATTGGTTTCCTCTACAGACACATTAATTATCACAAGGTGGGAACTTAAGAATTGACCAGTTTCTCGTATTGGTTTCCTTCTACAGACACAGGAATACAGTACCCCGTATCCTGAACGGTGATTGAGCCCAGGAATTAGATTGGGGGTCGATTCAATCTATTCACTCCCAGCAATAAGTCAACTACATACACTAGTGAAAAGTAACTTCCGGATGAACCATCACCAGGTCATGACTCATGACCCATTGAACATACAGGACAAGCAGATTCACTTTGCATCTCCAAACCTGGAGAGACACCAGAGGAAGGGAAATCCACAGGACAGGTTCAGTCCAGTTGAGACCCCACAATTGAGGACGCAGCTGCTCCTCCAAACAAATTCACACCAGACCAGACAGACTGGAGTAAGAAAAATCGAAGATTTGGACGCGACCGATTGTTAGAAGAAAGAAGAAGAAAGATCCTATTCCTACAGAGGGAGGGAAGACATCGGCGGCCCATCTCGGTAGGTGGCTAGATTGGCTATGGCTCCTCGCGGACGAGGTGGAGGCGGGAGGGAAGGAAGAGTACCTGGACGTTGGTAGACGAGGCCGCTGGGAAGATCCTCACCACGCCGCCGGCGTCTCCGGAGGCGGAGCTGCCGAGCGAGGAAGAGATGGTTGGTTGGGGATGCAAATGCAGAGACACGGGATCACAGCCAAGATGGTTAGTTAGTTGTTACTATTATAATGTTTTTTTTTTTTTTTTTAAAGTTGGTTTCGTGTGGTTATTTTCGACTTTTCCATGGGGGGGAGAGGCCGGTTAGTTGGCCACTTTGACTAAGTAAGTTTGTAGAAAATAGACATTTAAATATTTAAATAAATTTGTTAAAAAACTAGACTTAAAAAATCTTTCGGTGATACTAATTACTTAGAATATTTTATATATTCAAATATATAAGACGGGATTTTGGGACGGAGGGAGTAGACGAGAGAGAGAGCGTGCGTGTATCTAGACGGCGGTTGCGTCCTACTATCATTTTGATTGACTTGGAAGATTTGATTTTTTATTTTCTTTTTCGAATTCATTCAAAGATTATATTGATTGAGGGGAAGTTTTTTTCATTAAAATAGAGCATATATATGAGTTAAATGAAAATGGTTGTATTCAAAGTATTTTCTACAAAATTGTAATTCTTATTTTTTTTCAAGAAATCAGATATTTGACAAGCTCTATTAAAAATATATCAATATTTATGTATCAGATACGATTAATCATGAAATGTATTTTTATAATAAATGCATTCGGAGACATAAATAGTGGTAGGCATCAATATTCGCTAAGAGCAACTCTAATAGCTTGACTATTTGGTTGTAGATTCTATTTTAGAAATTATATAGCTAAAAAAGGAGGCTCCAACAAATGTGTTATCTGGTTTTCTAAAATAGCAAGCTAGTTATTCCTTGATTTTAGGAGGCCATATAAAGCAAACATGGGCACTAGCTATGTGAAGATGAGAAATAGCGAGGCTCTTGTACATCTCTTTTTTTTTTTTTTTTTTTTTTTTTCTATTTTACAAAATTCTAAATTATGGAATTTGGCTACTGATTTTAGCCAAGCTCTTGGAGTTGCTCTAAGAGAGAACAAACAAAACTTGATGTTTTATTGCAAAACACTGAAAGTCCTCATCTTGCGTTGGTCAATGTCTTCATGAACCCTCCATGCTGTAGTTTAAAAAAAAAAACTCCATGCCAAGATGTGCACTCGTGCTGTTTCAAAGTTGAAACTCGTTTGTCAAGTCAGTTTCGGACAAAAAAAGTGTGGTTAATATTTGGAGCGGCGTGTCTTACAAAATGTCTTGTAAAATCAATTCTGTAGTAGACCGGCCCTTTCAAAAGTTCAGTTGAGATATAATTATATAACTGAGCCATTGGATGATTTTCTTCTTCTTCTTGTAGCATAGAATTCTCCTGATCGATCTTTCGTGTATATATATAAAAAACAGAAAGGATAGGAATCATCTATATACAGCACTACAGAGGAACTGAATATCACTGAGAAGATTGCAGCTCCAAGCACCTACGACTTGCTTGTGTGAAACCTTATGCATGCGCGCAAGTTGGCTGTCCTCTTCTGTTTGCATCGCATGCGGTCTACACGTTCTTGGAGATCGACGTTGATGTCCGATGCAGAGCAGTGCAGGCCTCCGGCTGGCCGCATGCATGGGCATCGGCATCATCGCTGAATCTGATCAGTGGCCGGTACCAGCAGAAACTGTCGTGGATGTGATGTCGACAACACCGGCCGGCGACTTCCCTCCAAAACGTCCATCCTAAGCTGAAAGAGCAGCGAATTACTACAGATTACTCCCCCTTTTCTTTTCCTTCTATCCTTTTCTTTTGAGGTTTCGATTCCATATACAAACAGTCTTATTTGTTTATGTACTTGTGTTTCTTTTTTGCATTAGTCTATGGTTATATGGATGCTCTTCTTCACCCCGATACTTCCTAAATTAATTGATTTTTTCTTTTTTTTCCCGATACCGATGCGGCAACTGTCGGACGTATCGGGGTAACGTAGTGGATGCTTTACTTCTTCACACTGAACTGAATTCGGGCATGCTTGACAAAAATTCAGTTGTAATTTTTATATTCGTGTGCTTTACGATCTAGACCATTGTTTAGATAGTATGATAATATATACCACACCCTAGTTTAAAATCCTAGCTAACCCAATGCCTAAAGGTACATCGTTTGGCTCTAGGATAACAGTTTTGTCACAAAATGATGATAGATACCCCTTGTGGTGGAACCTGCCCACCTGGGGTTCAAAGTCCTCGACTTGGCACGGTGGCTCACATTTTTCTTTGGATTTATTTCGGGATCTTTCGATGTTATGCTTTAAGTGGTAGGTGACATTCTCGCAAATTCGACAACGAGGCACCGGTGGTGACCGGGAATCTACAAATATATCGGCTCAGCCCTCGAAGGTGTCCATAAGAGTAGGATTTACGTATGTGTATGAGAGTGTGTGCGTGTTTTAAATGTCCGTGTTGTACTATGTAATTCTAAAAAAAAAACAGTTTTGTCGGTGCTAGAATTTTTAAGGATATATACGAGGTTGCCCAAAAGTCAGGATGTATATACACTTATGCAGGATAATGTTAATAGTAGGGGTCCCTTAATAATATGTTTACAAACAAAAATGAATAACTTGAAGGCCCAAAATATTGCTGGGCGTTGTCCAACAAGAGAAGATTGTAATCCAATCAATCTGGATCAAGAAAGAGTTCAGTTTCGATATAACTAGTAGGGGGTCAGCCCACAAGTAGGTAGTCCTTCACTTACTCGTTAATGTTTCTTTTTGACTGTATATGTGATTAATTTCAGTTTTGTCCATTCAAGAGTATATATATGCCAAAAAAAGTTAAAAGTTGCTGGCACCTAGAGAGAGATCCGGTTGTTGTACTACCACTTCCAAACACATCATGAAATGGGTACATCAATAAACCAGATTATTTATATGCACCAACCAAGATTTTGTGATGGGGTCTTATATAAAATTAAATTTTATAGATTTTTATAGGATCCTGATCCTAACAACCTTGCTCCTTGTGAACAATAGAGCCCCATGTGAACAATAAAATTCATGCATTAGAGGGACTCTATTGCTCACACCGGCAAGGTTATTAGAATGGGATCTTAGCATTGTTTTTTTTTTTTTTTTTTTTTTTGTCTCACAATACCAGTGCAACCAAGACAAGTCATTGAGATCCATTTTCCTTCTTTATCTTAGAAATACCATACTAAATTCGTCCTAAATTATAGTTTGCTTGACTTTTTTTCACACCAAGTTTGACCACTTGTCTTATTTAAAAATTTGTACAAAATATCACTTATTTTGTCATGGTATGTTTTATTAATAAAAGTTCTTTAAGAATGACTTGACTATGTTAGGAGTTTTTTTTTTTGAATAAGAATAGCGATCAAACTTGGAGTAAAAAAAAAAACACTCAAACGACTCATAGTTTCGAACGGAGGGAGTATTTTCAAACTAAATCTATTAGCTTGATGATTGTAGTTTAATTTAAGGTTTGACTAAATTGTGGGTGGTTGAAGTGTGTGTGTGTATCCTACTAGCACTATTGCTGCATATGCATGATAGTAATAGTAATTGTCTTACGACGCCAATGTGGTCAAAACCTAGTACATATACTACAGTAGAGTGGACGAGTGGTAGACTGAATTTAATCATTCTCATGCATGCCTTTGTCACATGCATGCATGTGACGTGAGCAAGAAATTTGAAGCAGGACCGGCGGGGGCGATCAGTACAGTAGTGTCGGTTCTCCAGTGAAATCCCAACACGTGTTATTACAGTACTTAATTACCTCCCATCCGGCCGGTTGATACTTCTTGGTTTGTTAAAACAAATGGTGACTTGAGAGACTTGAGATTGTTGTACGTACAGTACAAGCCGTTATTAGTTCTCGTTCACTTCAGGAGGTTCCTCTTGGACTGAGTTAAAAGACTGACTTATAGATTCGCTTTTTAACCCAATCCAAGAGGTTCAACTTAAGGGTCTGTTTAGGTTTGCCCGTGGAGGTGGCTAACACATATTTTCAATGAGAAGTGATTCTCTTAAAAATAAACTAAGAGGTTGAGAGTTGAAAAAAGTAGTTTATCCTAATTAAATGATTCTCTATCCTAATTTTGAGAGTTTATGGTAAAGAATCAAAGAGAACCACTTTTAGCCACAAACCACTTCACAAGATTAGGGGAGCACAACCGGAGAATAATGACGGACCCTAAGCCAGGAGAAATGGAAACCGTTAAGGTTGGTGAGCTACTGGTACCAAGGACACTGCCAAATTATGGAACACTGATGATGGTGTGGTGACCAATTAGTGTACGTACTAGCGCTCATCCATTCTCATCTGCATCATCATCTTACTTTCATCTCAAGCAAAGCTGATAACTGTTGTCGCTGGTACGACACCCTTATATATATAAAAAAAACTATTGTCGCGCTGGTACGTGTAAGTTACATAATAATTAATTGAGTTTGGATTCTCGAATTAATTAAATTGATTAATGTAGTGTTTTATGTGCAAGATTCTGCTCCACAAGACCACAACTACTACACTCATCACACATTTATTGGATAGTACAACAGCCATATATACAAATTAATGCAACAATCTAAACCTACGATTTAATTTTAAGAAACAGACAAACAGTATAATGACGCGAGACTCCTTAATTTCTTCGTATGAAGAACAGAAGAAGTGGTTTTTTTTTTTTTTTTTTTTTTTTTGAAGGTAAAGAAGTATATTTTGTAGAGCGTGACATGAATCAATAGATTCTGAATAGATATACATAAGCGTGGACATTTTTTTTTACTATATATACTGTGCAAAGTAGTAGTGAAATACAGTATAGTGCAACATACTCCCTAGATTCTCTCTTGCAGCGACAACTGACAAAAGTTTCCCAAGCAAAACAAACATGCAGTGCCTTTGCAGCTCATCATCAAGACAAGATTACAGGAGCTTAATCAGTTTAGAAAATAGTACAGGTACAGTTAACATTTCCACCGACCATTAGCTATAGCTATAAGGATCAATTATATATGTATATACATGGAAAAAGATGAGCTGAAACATCATTCACATGGCGCGTGCAGGGTCCAAATTTGCATCATGGCACACTACAGTTTGGACCTGGGCAACATACAAACAAAGGCAGGGAGAGGAGATTGCAGCTTCACGTGGCTGCCACCTACTGTCTTCTCATGGGGCCATGACTCATGTGCCCCCCTCCTCAAAAAGAAACTCACTCGATCTCGCCAGCTAATCTTCAGTGAGTATTACACTCTCACAAGTCACAGCTAAGCTAGTACTACTAATAATTCAATGAAGACTCTCACATAGAATGCAGTGAGATTTTTTTTTTGGGGTTTCAGCCCTTTAATTGCATGCCTTTTTCTTTTGAGATTACACGGTACAACGCAGACACCCAACACGCACGTACACTCACCCCTATGAACACACATACGCAAACCCTACCCCTATGAAGCACCTTCTCGAGGGGCGGCGGCAATCTTGAAGTTCACGAAGTCACCACAGGCCGCCATTTGTCGACGACGTCGCCTACCACTTAATGTGCGGCGCGGGAAAATCCCTGGAATAAACCCAGGGATAAAGTGTCGCACCCGTGATTTGAACCCGTGGGTGGGAGTTCCACAACCAAATGGCGCTTCGCTTCATCAAGGCTTATGAACCTTGGAAACCAACTCAAGAAAGTTCCATCTACACAAAATTCTCGTCTCTTCTTAAAAACGTTGTCATGTCATAAAAAAATACTTATGTGGCAACCTATTTTATGAAGATGAAACTTCCATTGAAATTAGTCTTAGAGGGCGAGGGTGCCAATTAGCACAAATCACTTTCAAGGTATTATTCTTTCAAGAACCAAGAGACGGGATGACAGGATTTATCTCAATTTCTTTTGTTACGTTCTAAAAACTTTTTTTATTGTGTAGCTACTGAGTAGTAATTACTTTTGTGTCATTATTACTTTGAAAAAGTGTCGAGGAAAGAAAGCAAAAACATGGGCCTAGAACAGTAGTAGGGACTTGAAAAGGACCCATGAATCTTGCATTTCTGTCCAATCAACAGAAAACTTGTTCTTTTCAGTAAACCTAAAGGCATGGATGGTCCTTGATGTTACATTTCCACCGTTGAGCGTGACTTGGTACCATGCATAATTCGTCAGTTTACCATCTTTTCTTCCCCTCACGGGATAAATCACATGTACTTATGCAGATTTTCCAATGCATCAATCACATACAGATCTCTGCCTATTTTTCTTTAATAAATCACCACCAAGTAAGCTGCTTGATGGTAGTATTTCCATGACTAGCCTGGTCAAACGCAGCAAAACCCGGTCAAAAGCGAAGCAGGGACTGATCCTTGACAGCTCATTGGGAAGAGTCGGTACACTAATCTACTATCTCCTCCACTGTGATTCAATTCAATAAACAAATCAGTACAAAAGACATGTACATTTGGATAGATCTCCTTAGCACTCAACACTATAATCAAACCCAATCAACACCTACCAAAAGGACCCCTAATATAATACGAGACAATGCTACATCATCGAGCGACATTTCAAAAAAAAAGAAAGGGATGAATCCCGGCCATGAGAAAAACAAATGCAAACAGTAACATCAGTTTCCGTCATGATTCAGAGATTTCAACCAATTCTTACCCATTTTTCAGTTTTTGTTATTTTGATTGATGTCTCACTCACTCCCATTCTTGAAAAACAGAGGCAATTACCTTACTATTTGTTTATTAAGTGAATGAATAGAAACAAAGAAAACGCCAACGGCAAGAAACCAAAATCCTTTAACAGCGCACTTTACATTAAATCTTTAACAGTAGAGTAGACAGTAACTTCAAATTAAACTGAAATCTTACTGTAACGTCAGCAAATAAGACTGGCTTTATTTTGTTTCCCCCCTCATTCATGCCGGCTTAAACAAACGTGGTGGAAAGATCGAGCGCGTCAGTATTACGAATTGAGGTGCCTCCAACTCCAAACAAAAGGCAAAGATAAAAGGGAAAAAGGTGGAGGGAGGCCATTGATAGAGACCACGAGCTGTTCTAGAAGTCACCGCGCTGCAGCTCAGGGGGGGCCTGCTCCCTGGATCTCGCCATCGCCATTGCCGCTGCGCCCTACCTACTGCTACTGCTCCTGCTCTAGTCCTAGACCCCTCCTACTCCAGCAGGTGTTTTGGATCGCATTGCGTCGTGCTAGGGATTCCGTGGTCTGCTGCCTGCGCGTGGGAGTGGGACAGTGTGAGTACTCCCTCCCTGATTCTTGGTTCGTCTCTCTGATTGTGTTTTTTAGAGCCACTGCTTTTTTATCTTCTTGTTTATCTGCTATTGATATTTGTGGAGTGGGTTTCATGCGGCTTAATTTCTGCGAGAAAGATGGCGTTTTCATGGTCTGTCTGAGATTTTTCGGCTTGATTTCGGCAGCTAATTAAGCAGCCACAGATACCAGTTTTCTTCGAGTATCCGCTTTTGTTGGATTGGATTTCTCAAGTGCTCGCAGATTTCCAATCTTCTGGGCATATTCTTCTTTCCTTTTTTCCCTTCCATAGAGCGCGAAAGATCTCATTTTGATATGCTAAACAGCTGCAATTGTATCTTAATTTGCTTCGTTCTCCTCCGTTGAAGATCTCATTGGGGCGTTTCTCCAAGATTTACATCTGCATAGCGTTTGTCTCGATGCTGTTGTCTGTTCTGCATTTGGTCCTAGTGGCCGGCATTTCTTTGGCTCTTCATGCTGCTCCCTTGATCTAGGCCAAATTTTGACAACTAGCCCATCCAATTTACACAAGCTACTAGTTGTCTGGCTTTATTTACGGTTCTACTCTTTGAGGATTTGGCAACTACATTTCAAGTATTAAGCTTCAACGCAGAGTTTGATATTGGCGGGCCTGCTGTTCAGAGGAATTGGAGATGGACAAGAAGAATTACCCTCCATCGCCGTCGCCAAGGTCGACTGAGAAGTCTGGAAGAGAATTGAGATCCGGGGATGGCAATGGCAGCACAAACACCAATAGTAACACCATCTCAAAAGGTGACAGGGAGAAAGGAGTCAATGTGCAAGTCATTCTAAGATGCAGGTGGAGAGGGCTCAGTAGTTCAAGCTTAAAAGTTCATTCTAACTTTGTTTTGTTATCACAATGTGTGATTTCATTCATTCAGGCCCTTGAGTGATGAAGAAACAAAGTCAAATACTCCGGTGGTTATTTCGTGCAATGAGCGTCGCCGGGAAGTTGCCGCCACTCAAATTATTGCCAATAAGCAGATTGATCGTACATTTGCATTTGATAAGGTATTAGATCACCATGTCCTGTCACTTTCTGTTGAGCAATTATTTGATTGTTCCTTTCGTACTTCAAATTTACCTAGTCTTGTTTACTTCATGTCTGTGTTTTTAACTCAGATTTATTTTGTTTTGAGTAGGTTTTTGGCCCATCATCCAGGCAGAAAGATTTGTTTGAACAATCCATCTCGCCGATAGTAAATGAGGTCCTTGAAGGTTATAATTGTACTATTTTCGCTTATGGGCAGACTGGTACCGGGAAAACTTACACAATGGAGGGAGGTGGGACTAGAAAGACCAAGGTAATTATTTTGTTAGGCATATAATCTGAAGGTGTAGCTTGGATCTGCATTTTGATTGCTAACTGGTTCTTCCAATGTCTAGAACGGTGAACTTCCAACTGATGCTGGTGTTATCCCAAGGGCTGTAAGGCAAATTTTTGACATTCTTGAGTCTCAGTGCGCAGAGTATAGCATGAAAGTCACATTTCTTGAGCTTTACAATGAAGAAATCACTGATCTGTTGGCACCTGAAGAACCAAAGTTCCCTGTTCCTGAAGACAAGACGAAAAAACCTATTGCCCTTATGGAAGATGGAAAGGGGTTTGTTTTTGTTAGAGGACTTGAAGAAGAAGTCGTGTACTCAGCTGGCGAAATCTACAAGATTCTTGACAAGGGGTCTGCAAAGAGGCGTACTGCAGAAACATTGCTGAACAAGCAAAGTAGTAGGTCACACTCTATATTCTCAATCACAATTCACATTAAGGAACTCACTCATGAGGGTGAGGAGATGATCAAAATTGGGAAGCTTAATCTTGTCGATCTAGCTGGTTCAGAAAATATATCACGCTCAGGTGCTAGAGATGTGAGTAACTTCTAAATGTCCAATTATAGATGAAAAAGATCAAATGCTTCTCTCTGATCTTTCAAATTTAATAAAGTACTTTTAACATTGAATTTACGTTGCAGGGCAGAGCGAGAGAGGCTGGAGAGATCAACAAGAGTTTGCTCACGCTTGGTCGTGTATTATTAATGCTCTAGTAGAGCACTCTGGACATGTCCCATACAGGTAACCCTAAGAAAGGCCCTTGACAGCTTTGATTTTAGTAACATATTGCTCAATGACGATTTATGTCTATGTATTTGTTTCAGAGATAGTAAGCTGACAAGGTTGCTGAGAGATTCACTGGGAGGAAAACAAAGACTTGCATTATTGCTACAATATCACCTTCAGTATATTGCTTAGAAGAGACATTGAGCACACTTTCGATTATGCACACCGTGCAAAAAATATCAAAAAACAAGCCAGAGGTTTTATTTATTCTTTTTTATTTGTTTGGATGAGTCAATCATATGGATGTTTCGTTATTTCAGACAGTACAAAGTTCACAATTGGTTGCTGTAGGCTAACTTGACCTTATGTAATCCAGGTAAATCAAAGGATGATGAAGTCTGCTATGATCAAGGATTTGTACTATGAAATTGACCGCCTCAAACAAGGTTCTTCTTGCTATTTTTGTAACTTGGAATGATAAGGATCATACATCTTGTATTCATCCGGTCTCCTATATGTATCTAGAGGTGTTTGCTGCAAGAGAGAAGAACGGTATCTATATTCCAAGAGAGCGCTACCTCCAAGAAGAAGCTGAGAAAAAGGTTTGTCTTGAATTTCCAATAAACCTATATGTGATTTTGTTCAGACAAACTGAACCTAGCTTTATTTTATGTATCATCATCTTTTTCAAATTATCCTTCACTTAGGCCATGACAGAGAAAATTGAACGACTGGGAGCTGATCTGGAGGCTAGGGATAAGGTTAGTTGCCTTAAGCATTTGAAAACAAATGATTGTGTTATTAATGGCTGAGATGTAATTGTTTCTCCCAAATCTGTTATCAGCAATTGGTTGAACTAAAAGAGCTTTATGATGCTGAACAACGTCTGAGTGCAGAGTTGGGTGAAAAACTTGGAAAGACTCAGGTATTCTTCCATTCTGTCATCTGGTTTTACAGTCTTAGGCTCTTAGCAAATTGGTTACTTATCACTTCAGTCTTGTCTCTTGATTGTAGAAAGATCTGGAGGACACCAAGAGTGCTCTGCATGATCTAGAGGAAAAATACAATGAAGCAAAGTCTACTATTAAAGAAAAGGAATATGTCATATTTAACCTTCTGAAATCAGGTTTGTTGTGATCACTAATTCATGCAAGACATATTCTGCACATTTTTTTCTGTGTTCTTTTTGTAAATTTAACTATTTAGTTGATATAAAATTTATAACCTTTCAGGGGTTTCTTGGTTCCTCAATGCTTGGTTTCAATTAATCAGTCCTATGCTTGTTTGTTGGTTTTTTCCATTCATTCAATAACAAGTACTTTTGTTTCCTCCACAGAAAAATCACTAGTGGACTGTGCATATAACCTTCGTGCGGAGTTAGAAAATGCAGCAGCAGATGTTTCTGGGCTATTCTCCAAAATAGGTTAGGGATCTTAACTATTTCTTAATACCAGGGATCTTAACCGGATCACTCCTTTGTGACTGTTATGGACTTGATCTCACGTTAGTGGACACTATTCTTCCCTACTTGCAGAGCGCAAGGACAGGATAGAAGATGGGAACAGGTCGATAGTGCAGAGATTTAGGTTTCAACTGACCCATCAGCTAGATGCCTTGCATAAAACTGTATCCAGTTCTGTCATGCAACAGGAGAACCACCTTAATGAAATGGAACATGATATGCAATCCTTTGTGTCTTCAAAAGATGAGGTAATTCAGTCTCTTAAGTTTTTCAATGCCTTAGTTTTGTGAAATGCTATGCAAGAGTATTTATTGATATGTATCAATTATCCATGTTTAGGCTGCACAAGGGCTAAGAGAGAGTGTACAAAAGCTCAAAGTCTTGCATGGTTCTGGTATCACTGCTTTGGATGATTTAGCAGGTGAAATTGACATGAATTCACGAACAACATTTGAGAGATTGAATTCACAAATACAATCACATACGTCAGGCCTTGAGAAAGTAAGTTCATTTCAGTTGGTCTAATGTGAATGCAGTGGCTTTTGCAACATTTCTGATTGCTTATTTCTGTTTGTAGTGTTTTGGAGGAATTGCTTCAGAAGCAGATAACTTGTTAAATGAGCTTCAGTGCAGCCTGTCGAAACAAGAAGAGAGACTAGCCCATTTTGCAAAGAAACAGAGGGAGGTCTGCATCTTATCGAAGCATAAAATCATTTGCTGTTCTCTAATCTGCTTTGTGTTGTAACTTTTGTTATTGGGTGCAGGGACACCTGAGAGCTGTGGAAGCATCACGGTCCATCTCAAAGATTACTGCTGGTTTCTTCCACTCGCTAGATGTTCATGCATCTAAGCTCACCAGTATTTTGGAAGACACACAAAGCGTGCAAGATCAACAACTTGTTGACCTTGAAAAAGAAATTTGAGGTGTTTATTGCACAAACTTTATGCGGTTCACTGTCTGTTATGATATCACAATATAGCATAATTTATTATTTTTAACAGGAGTGTGCAGCTAATGAAGAAAAACAACTTCTAGAGAAGGTGGCGGAGATGCTTGCAAGTTCCAATGCACGGAAGAAGAAGCTGGTAATCAATTGTTTAAGCAGTTTAAACTTTGTTTTGTACCCACCTGATTAATGTCATCATGTAAATGATGTGCTACAAAAATAAGTAATGTTCTCATGGATAGATGACCTGAATTATCACACCACTGCTACACACTGTTCATCATGAGCATGCATTGCAGGTCCAAACAGCAGTAGGCAGCCTTCGCGAGGGCGCTGTAAACAGAACAAATCACCTGCAGAAAGAAATTTCAACAGCCCAGGACTTTACCTCATCCGTGCGGGAAAAGTGGGGCTTTTACATGGAAGAAACCGAGAAGAATTATATTGAGGATACCACTGCAGTTGACAGTGGAAGGTCTTGCTTGGCCGAAGTGCTTGTAGAATGGTCAGTAAAGCATCATGTGATGGTGGTTCCTTCCGGATCAAAGCTTGAATGTTCTTAAACTTTTTACCTTAACTTGGAAATTTATTGCAGCAAGGCGAAGGTTACCATGGGTGCACAACAATGGAAGAATGCGGAGGATTCTCTATTCAGCCTTGGCAAAGGAAATGTGGAATCTGTAGATTCTATAGTCAGGTACCAGAATAGGAATTTGACATGGGCAATAAAAAATCCCTCTGTTGAAATGAATGGTAGGCGATGAGTATGTGCTGAAGTGCTTGTGTATAACAGGACTGGAACAGAGGCCAACCAAGTACTGCGTTCCAAATTGTCATCTGCAGCATCGTCAACTCTTGAAGATATAGATGTTGCAAACAAGGCTCTCCTTTCTTCAATTGACAGTAAGACAACACTCTGAAACTTGGCCTCACTTAAAAAAAAAACTTGGCCTCACCTAAGTGCATAGGCATGAACAGGTTCCTTTTCTTACAACCTATTCCTGCCATTTCAGGCTCGCTGAAACTTGACCATGACGCGTGCGCAAACATTGGTGCGATTCTTACGCCGTGCCATGGAGAAATGAGGGAGCTGAAGGGGGAACATCACCACAAGGTTGTGGAGATCAGTGAAAACGCTGGGAAATGCCTTGAGGAAGAGTATCTGGTGAGCAGTCATGAAAAAGCTAACACGTTGTTAAGAAAATGCAATCTTCTCTTTTATTTGTGACTGATGAAATCGCCACTGCACCTTGAAATTGAACAGGTGGATGAACCATCGTGTTCGACGCCAAGGAGAAGGCAGATCGACCTGCCAAGTGTAGAGTCAATAGAGGAGCTGCGAACCCCAGACTACGACGAGCTTCTCAAGTCGTTCCGGGAGTCGAGGGGGAGCTGGAAGCAGCAGGCAAATGGAGACAGAAGACGTTTGTCAGAGGCGGCTCAGGAACCAACAGTCATGGATTCAAGAATTCCTCTCATAGGAAGAAATTAGATTTACCAAAAGCTTGTAAAAAGAAAAGGAGGAAGAAGAAAGAGATGTTTTTAGATTTACCTTTTCCATATTGGTGTTGATAGTGGCATTGGTTAACTGCTGTTTGTTTGGTTGATGTTTGTTTGTTCTTAGGGCGGTCTACTTGTATAGTGAGTCATATATACCTGCTATCGCATCATTGATTGTGTTGTAATATATGCTGGTGTCCACCAGGTGTAGTTAGCCTGTCTGCCCTAAAGCCCTAGTGTCAGTTATTTGCCCAACTCTTGTTTTAGGATACGTGTTAGTACCAGATGGCGTTAGTCAATACAGTAGTATGGCTGCCATGATAATACTAACAAAAAAAGTGTGGATGGTGAAACGTAGAAATGCTGCATTGACCTTTTATACATACCAAGTGAAATGGCAGTTGTAAACTATAGCATGATTTTTTCTCAAAAAGAAAAAACTATAGCATGATTTATTTATTTATTACACTAGCACCTGCTAGCTATTATTGACCTCTACACATCTGCGCTCTAAGTGTGTAAAATTAGAGCCATCAGACAGCTGTGGCCGCTTGGCTGGACACTGCCTGCTGTTTCAAGGCTACTGAGGCAGGCAGGCAGCATTCGTAACAAAGCATCAGACGCCAGAATTCAGCAGCCTCTAAACGGAAGAAATCATCCATTATCAACAGCGCCATTTCATTTCATCCAAACATGAACACACATACCACATAAAAAGCCTAATAAATTTAAGATTAGAAGTGTGTCACAGCTGCTGCTGCTGCAGCAGCAGCACCACTAGGGGGAAAAAAAGGTAAACTACAGGAGCCCATTTAAATTATGGCAAGGATGTACAAGCTATCTCAACTACAAAAGATCGATTTTGGTGGAGTCAAGGCCTCGTGCAGCAGTTTCTGCTATGGTGTCCCAGGTGCATATATGTATAATAGCAACAAGAAAATGAATGCCGTCTTCTATCCTGCAAAACAAAGAAATAGCCGTCAAAATGGGGTTCATGGATGTAGGGACAGCAGGGTTTGCGTCGTCCAATGGTTAGAAAACAAGTGCTGTTATCGGAAATTCAGAATATTTGCTGAAACGAGGATGGATGCTACTGGGAAGTCCTTTCCTCGTTTGATATCTAGTATGATGAGCTATTTGTGATTATCATTTGAAATACATAAACATATATTTGCAGAGAACTACATATCTATGACTGGACATGAAGACTCAGTGGTATGCTGCCCTGAAACTACATGATGAATTAGAGCATATAGATATCCTAAATGAAGTGGGGCTACCGCATCCTGACTATAACTGAGCACGGCATGCAAAGCTGGGTACCAAATATATATTACTGGCATAGGAAAACTGCCTTGGTGCTAACTTCATGTATGACATCATAAAATTCAAGCCACACTATGATAATCACAGGCCACACTGATAAATCACATGTCAAAAGAAAGCAGGAAACACATAAGAACTATAAGATGATAATATAATCCTGCAGAAAGTATAACATGACAATTTCACTATAAAACAGAATGAGCTGTGCTGAAAACCCACTTAGCATTTCTAGTTTACATTATTGCAGCTTAGAGGGAAAGAGAAACAACACTAAAAATGAAACAAATTCTCCTAATACTAGCCAACTGTAGCAATAAGAACACAGATGAAATATAGTTTCTGCAGAAATTACCTATGCTGACCCTCAACACATTCTAGCTCATTGAACCATCATATGTTCTTATTCATGGCGGGGTAGCATCCACAGTGGTGGTTTCAGGGAGTGCAGTATTGGTTTTTTTATTCTGTTCTGGGAGTGACTGCCAAGTTGCTGTATTATCAGCCCCGCTGCCCGGTTTTGCATCTATTGAATTTGAGGCACCATCATCTGGCCGTGTATCAATGTAAACAACTCCACCTGTATCAATGTAAACAACTCCACCGTCCAGGCCAGAAGATGGATTCTGAGATGGATGATTTCCCTCAGCGTTAGCTTCTACTGACAATGTATCTCCATGGTCTGTCTTTTTTGTTTTTGCATTGCTTGCTGAAGGGGTGCCAGTGCCATCCTCATCAATATCATCGTTTGCAGGATCAGAGGTATCCCTCCTTGGTCTCTTCCATTTCTTTGTAGATGATGTGCCATCATCCTCAAAATCTTCCTCCTCCCTGCCCCTGTGTAGATAGGTCCACAATTTTTTGTCATTATCATATAGCACACAAGGGTCGCGTTCATAATGCAAACGATCAAGAGCTCCACTGACGACTGCATTAACTGAAGCCTCTTTATTGGCTTCTTCATGGTTTAGGTATTGTGAATCCCTGAGTAGTGTGCAGACATCAGCTCTAGTTCCAGTTCTTGCAGGCAACCTCGCCGCAGCATCCCTTACAAGACAGAGGATAGTGACATGTGGCGGTCGATCAGGTAAGAGCATGGGGTGACCCCTTGCTTTCGCTGTTGGCTTTCCACCTCCTCTTCTCAAGGGAGCAACTATAGACTTCTCCCCATCAACAGCAGTATAGCAAAATGCTCTATCAGGTATTGAGTACCTCAAATATTCCTCACGCTGAAAAATATGCCCTTGCTTCATCTGAGCTTGGGCTTATTGTGTTCAGACTTTTCTGCGCTTTAAGCTCCTTGAACCTTTCCTTCAAATCCAAGTTTGCAGGATTTGGTGGTGGAGGTGGTGGAAGGGAACCTATCTGCTTCAGGGTTTCCTGACCACTTTTTAGCCAATTAGAAAATGCATCAACCAACTTAACAAGCATCTTGTGTGGTATACTCCATGCTTCAGCAGAAGTTTCTTCATCGGGGTCATCATATGATGAAACAGAAGGTACTGGACCAACCCAGAACCAACTTTTGTTTGACTTCTCATAAGCAACTAATGCTTTCCAGCCCTTTGCACCTAGAGGAGCTGTTCTAGATGAAAGTACTTTCAATACTCCTCGAACTAAATCCTGGAGGGGCTCCTGTGTTTCAAGTATCCTAGGATCTCCAGGATTTGCTCTAATTCGATTGACAATCTCTTGAACAGTAAGCGCTGGTCCATTGATTGGTACAGTTTGTTCTGCAGCACTGGCATTTGCACCCTCATGTTCTGCAGCACTGGCATTTGCACCCTCATGTTCTGCAGCACTGGCATTCGCACCCTCATGTTCTGCAGCACTGGCATTTGCACCCTCAAGGACCTGTTCAGCTTGATCTGTTGTACTTTGTTCTTGATGAGGAGTTTTGCGGCGTTCTTCACTGTTGAACCATTTTTTGCCCTCCTCTCCATCTGGTTGCTTCACTGTGGCTGGAGTACCCTCAGCAGGAGCGACCATAGCCTTCTTTACGGCAGTTAACAGATGTACAACAGAGAATGAAAAACCAGTATGGATCGTTGGTGTTATCGGTACATACTTCTTCTTGGGCTTCTCAACCTTCTCAGGCTTCTCGGGCTTCTCAGGCTCTGCAGTTACCACATTATTTTCGGGTACAGTAGCAGCTGGTTCTGCTACAACAACTGCATCTGCAGTGCTGCTCTCTGGCTTCCTTTTGCTTTTCTTCTTGGATCCACCAATGTTCTCAGCAACCTTTGGGCCAGATGACAAATGTTCACCATGCTCATCCAGGCTAGGAACTTCGACTCTTCCTTTTGCCTTTTTGGAGCTAGAGCTGACTCTTTCAGTGCCACCACAATCACCATTCGAATCTTGGACTGCATGGCCTGATCGACTGGCAAGCTTTTCATTCTCCGCCAACCTGGGACGGGTCATTGGCATTTTCATTGACTTCACGCAGATCGGAGTTATCATAAACATGCATGTCCAGATTTGCCACCCCTTTCCGTTTCCTTTCACCACTTGCTGCTGGAGGTTTCATGACATCACTAATCTGTTCTGTCATCATCACATCCACATCACGTAAATAACCAGTCTCTGAAACCTTCCCTTTGAATCCTTTGCTCTGGGAGGGTTCTAAATCTGCATCAGCAGTAGGATAGTTCATTTTGGCCACTTTAGCAAGCTTGTTTGACTTTTTGGTACCATGTGCTGGTCTATGATACCCAGAATGGTGACGCTCTGTCTTCCGTTCGAGATAATGCACTTCCCGCTATCTTCAAACTTTTCCGATGAATCAGATTCTGTCTCCTCACTTTGAGCATATACAGCATTGCTCCTGGAGCGCTTCTGGCCACTCCTATCTAGCTGTGTACTGGATTTACCAGACATCTTCGCTTGTGATATCTTGCTTCTAGGGTCAGAACTAACATGGGCATCATTAACCTGTTGCTCAATACTTTTATAGGACTTAACCTTCAGGCCATAACCAGCTTGATCTTTCCTGCTCCTGTAATCACCTGCAGACTGCCCCATCTGCCAGTCATCTAGGTTACCAGTGTGGGTTTCAGATGGCCAGTTCATCTCATCACCCATTTGAGCTTTATTAGTATGCACTCCTTTTCCACCTTGTACCCAGTCTCTCTCTGAGTACCTTGCATTCCTTCTGGTGTCAAAATATGGAGGATCATATGCTGCTGCTAAGGTGACTCCCTGATTAGCACTGGGATTCCTGCCATAGTAGTAAGGAGAGGCAGTATGGCTATCACTGTAATTATTTCCATACTGACTGCCATCATAGCTTGTAGTCAATTCCTTCTTCTTCACTGGCTTGGGCAGCAGCCTCGGAAACCGAGATCTCGACGAATCCCTTTCATATCCTAGGTCCTCCGAGTAAAGGCCGTCTATGCTCCTGTGATGCTTCCCTTTATGTGCGCCTGAATCATACCCATACGCATTATGATCTTGACGAGAAATCTCAGAGAGTGCCAGCACAGCATCGCGACTAGACCCTCCCATGTACTCCTCATCCACTCCTTTCGGCGTACCCACTCGCAGCAGCCCCTTGGACTTCTCCTTCACTAACTTCCCTGCCTTCTTCTGTCCACTCTTATCATGCTTGAACCGAGCTAAAACCTGATCCCCCGACCCCCTGCTCTCGGAATCAGTCTCCGATCCAGCCCGCCTCGCTGAATCCAGAGCTTTTCTCTGCTGCTGCTGTTGCTGCAGTTGCTTCTGTGCCTTCAACGTGTCCAACATCCTCAGCCTCTCATCAAGGCTGTACCCCTCGCGGCCCTTCCAGCAATCCTTGATCTCCCGAAGCCCCCGCACCATGGAGTTGTGGTAGCTCTGCAGCCAGTAGTAATGCTTGCGCCGCTCCATGAAGCGGGTGCCACGGCGGTACAAACTGACCCTAGGGTCGCAGAGCCCGCCCTTGAGGCGCTCGAAGAGGGTGGCCAGGGGGCTCCCGAAGTGGAAGTTCTGCCCCGCGAGGAGCTCGACGAGCGTGCGCGCAAAGGTCTCCTGGTCCATGTCGGGCAGCAAGGCAGCGAGGCGCAGCCGCTCGTCATCGCTGAGCAGGGTGTTCCAGGTGTCGAGCGAGAGCACGTCGCCGAGTCCGGCGAGGTCATAGAGCTCCAGCGGCACGGCCACGCTCTGGTCCCCCGACCTGGCACATCTCGGCACCGGGCTCGCCGAGCTTCGGGCGACATCCAGCTCGTCAGAGCCCATCCCCGAGTCCCTCTCTTCTTCTTCTTCCTCTTCCTCCTCGAGCTCATCCTCCTCTTCCTCCTCCACCTCCTCTGGCTCCTCGCCTCCGCCGCCGCCACCGTTGTTGTCTTCATCGTCGTCCTCGCCGCCGGCGAAGAAGCCGTCGGCCTCGGACTCCTGCGACGGCGTGGCCCGCGACTCCTCCTCCTCCTCCTCATCGTCTTCTGTGGCATCCGGCGAGGCCTCCCCGCCGCCGTCAAGCCTGGGGAGCCGAACGCCGGCTCCGGTCCTCACGATCGCCATGGCCTCCCACCTATGCCGCAAAAGAAAGAAAACACCGCAACAAAGCCAAAGCAGTTAAAACCCTAGCCCCCAAATCCACTGCCTCCTCGCAACAGGAAAGAAAGAATCAAGCAGGGGTACACAAGGAGAGAAGCGAAGCTCACTCACCGGAACGACGACCCCGACGCAGGCGGAGCGGATGGGAGCGGCCGGGATGCGGCGGGCGAAAACCCTAACCCCAGCACGCGCGGCGACGAGCGAGAGACGGGAAAGGGGGGGGGGCAAGAAGTTGTGATGAGGGGAGGGGCGACGGGGCGCTGGGGGTGCTGAGGGTAAATAGTGGTGTGGGTGGGGGAGGAAGACGACGGCGACGTGGCGCGCGCGGGAGCCGTCGGATCTCCGCCGCGGGGAGTGGCGGCGGGTGGGAAGGGAATAGGGCGCGGGGGCAGGGGCCGCCCGCAAAAGTGTGTTTTTAGTCGGGGCTTGCGGAGAAGGAGACGGAGACGAGGGAGACGCACACGAGGAAGGGGAAAGCCCCCGCCGCTGACGGGTTCGCGGGCGCGGGGCCCGGTAGCCCGGTAACTCTGGCAGGTGGGCCCCGGTCGCTCTCCTGCCGCGGGTTACCAGGGTTTGCGCGGGAACTTAGCTTCGATCGCGGGCTTTTCCGTTGGTTGACCCGATCATACTCCGTCATCGTCAAATTATATATTAAAAATTGTTTTATCTTTTTTAGATATATGTAATTTTATTATGTATCTAGATATATAGTGAAGAATATGTACCAAGAAAAGCCATGGTATAATTTTAAATAAATGTATTTATCTTAATTAGAAATTTTCTATAATAGTTTTAACTATGTTTTTTTCAAAAAAAACTATTATTAATATTAATAAATCTAAATAGATATACTATGAAAACATATTTTATAATTAATCTGATAATAATTATCTGGTAATATAGATGTTGATATTTTTAATATATTTGGTCAAGTTTAAAGTTTTGGTTTCTAAAAAATGCATATTTTCTACTAAGACAGAAGGTGTATCTATACCTAATAATAAAACGTGAAAATTTCTGCCAATTTGCCCTAAATTTCTGTCCGCTCCCATGTTTTCCCCTTTCTTTGTATTCGAAGTCGGCGTCGGAGTTACGGTCCTTGCGTCTTGGGTCGAAGTCTCCATATCTGGCGGCCAGCTGGTCGCCCCCGATCTGTGGAGGCCGCCCTTTTCCCTCGCCTGAAGTCGAAATTGCGCTCGGAGGACGTGGGCTCGCTGGATGCGGGGCGACGTCGGCGAGGCCCGACAGTTCTGACCGGAAGACCTCTATGAACGGACGTGCTGTCTCACCTCTACGCAATCGCGCGCGGTCGTCTCAAGTAGCGGTGCAGCAAGCAATTCTTGTTCCGCATGCTCTATCTACCACTTGTCGTCGGCCTTCTCCTTCGGTAATTACACAGAGGCGGCGCCCGCCCAGGAGGCCACGGAACCGTCGTGGCGCAGAAGCACGGGTGGTGGCGGCGGCGGTGTCGCACTGCAGGAGGGAGACAGAGGACAACCATGCTCGTGGTGAGGCGTTGGCCGTGGAGGGCAAGACCGACGACGGCTATCAGACATGGCCGCGGAGGGCAAGACCGACGATGGCTATCAGACAGCGTTGATCACTAGGCGTCTGCTACTGTGTTGCGTATAGGGTGTATGGTACTGTACTCTGCTCATGAAAATGAAAGGGAAGAAACCCAAATTGAAATTATTTGCTAGGTCCAAATGTAAAAGTGCAAGGCACAATATTTTTCAGATATGGGCTTAATTAATTTATGAAAAGTTTTGTGTTCACTTTATAAAAGTGTTTTCTTTATCTTTTTTCGTTATTATTGCATTTAAATAGCTGGACAATTGAATTTTGAGTAGCGAATTATGCCAAACTCGTAGAGATGGAATCTTTTTTTAGCTTGGCAAGTTTTTTTAGAGTTGGCAAATTACAATATTTGCCAAGTTGAAAATAGCTATCTCTTTGGAGATGCTCTTACTCACAACATGCTTGCAATTTGAGCCTAAAATAAAAATTAATATAAAAAATTAGTGATTAGACTGCTGATGAATTTTGGATAAACTTTTGGTATCTGAAATTAAGAAAACATAATAGAATAATATTGGATTACAACTCAAAACAAGGAGTAATTGACTATATTATATATCCCATGTAGACATGGGAGTCAATTAAAAATCAGTTTTGACAATTTATCATTTTATATATCGACAAAGGTGATCTATACAATTAAAGCTGTCCAATTAATGTATTTGTCTCTCCGGTGCAATGCACAGGCATCTTTTGCTAGTATATACAAAACAAGAAGAACGTGCTATTCTCAATCCGCATAGAGTTTTCCAAGCGTTCTATCATGAAGCTGTCAGAAAAAAGCTCTCTTTTCTTTTGTACAAAACGTTCGTTCATTCAATTAAAAACAAATAAATAAATAAATAAATAAATAAATAGGTAGGTAGGGGATTCCCTCCCCTACTGGTAAAAAAAGAAAATTAGATATGAAGTGCTAGTGTTTTTTTTTTTTTTGCACGAAAGAAATGTTAGTTTGGGAGACTCAAAGATAAATGGCTCTCTAAATAGTAACCATTCCACAACATATTCTTTTTTTCCCCTCAATTTTTATTTCTTTTTTAAAAAAATACCATAGCATATATCTTTTCATATGATCAGATCGCACCACGTGCTCCCTCTCCATCCTCTTGACGCAAAAGATGATGACCACGGGGGGACGATGTCCCCACCCGTATTTCATTAAGAAGAAGTCTCACCAAATCCCGGAAAACCCCCCGAACCCGGCCCCGCCGCGGGCGCGCACATACCCGTGAGATGGGTCAGGCTTCACACCATGCTTTGACACACGGGGACCGGCGAGGGGGATTTTTTTGTGGGAAATCATGCGTCCGGAGAGGACTCGAACCCATGACCGTGGCCTCCCCAACCGGGGTGCTCACCAACTGAGCTATGCTCAGTTCCCCCATTTCTACTAACACCCAAATGACCCAATCACTATGACTGCCAGGAGTAGCATACGTCTTTGAACCTTGTTTTGCGCTGAAGAGCCAAGCCTTATATTAATTGGTTGATGAACATGGTTGCTATTTTGGCTTCTGAAACTTCATCTTGCCTTATTAGCCTCTTGAAACCCCTACTTGATCTCCTTGCAAGGTTACCAACACTACTACAAAAAATCTTTTCCAAGGCATTTTCATTTTATTAACTAAGGTGGTTTTTTAAAAAGAAAAGTCATGGTTAATGCATTGATTAAGTGTGATGGTTTTAATTAATCGTGACAGTTATAAATACTAATAACTCTAATTAATATTAATAACTTTAATAAATAGATATTTATGAAAATAGATTTTATAATTAGTTTAATAATGGTTATCTGGTATTTAAAAATAATGATAAATTTTTAATAGATTGGTTCAATTTTTAAAGTTTTGAGGTTTCACAAAAAAAGAAACATATTTTCTAAGACAGAAGGTGTTTACTCCTACAAAACAAGAAGAATAGACTATCTTAGCACTTTGTTTGTTTTATAAAAAATACCATAGCATATATCTCTTCATATGATCAGATCTCACATGGTGCTTTGAGTCCTCCCCGCCGCACTTTGCTCCACTGTTCAGCTGCGAAAACGCAAGGCCACCTTTTTAGGTAGTGGTGTTGCATCAATATTGGTTGTTTCTTTGTGTAATATCGATCAAGAGACTTCATGTTAGAATGGCCCAGCTATGGCTGTGTTGGCCTCCATTGGTGCTCGTTTAAAGCGTGTTGTATATGCTTGTCTAAATTATTCTTCTTAATACAATGATACATAAATATTTTTACATATTTGAGGAAAAAAAAGTTCTCCCCGCCCGCGCGCCTCCAGCTCGCGCTCACTACTACGGGGATTGATTTTTTGCGTGGTGTTGGATTTCATTTTTCGCGTGGCGGGCATTTGAAAAACCACCACGGTTAATGTCACGACTAACCGTGGCGGTTATTTTTTATTAATCGTGGACGGTTATAATGACCGCCATGGTAAATATCATTAACCGTGGCGGTTTTCATAAAAAAACCGCCACGGTTAATTAGGCCCAGCCCAAGAGCCGAAGAGGCCCGGATCGATGCGAAAAGCCCGGTTTTGGTCCCATGTATATATACATAGAGCTAGGGTTTCCATCCCAATACCCTCTCGAAATATCTCTCACTCTCCGAGAAAACTCTCTCACTCTCCCGTTCCCCTTCGCGGTTCCCCATCCCCTCCCTCCCAAGCGCCTCCCCCTTCCTTCTCGATGGACGGCCAAAATTCCGGCCCCGAAAATCAAGGACGTTTTGATGGCCGCCCCTCCACATCCGCCGAGGGTTGGAGGGCCACCCGCGGCGGCGGCTATGGCGCGGCGGCGGCCCTCCCAAACCCCAACCGACGGCGGCCCTCCCGGGCGCTCCAAGCGGGCGGCGGCCCTCCCTAAGCGCTCTCGGCCGGGATCCAATCCCCGCCCGGCCGGAGGTGGCCGGATTCGGCGCCTTGGCGGCCAGATCTGCGGCCGCGGCGGCCGATCGGGCGGCGCGCACCACGGCCAGCGATACCCATTTTTATTTTTTTATTTTTATTAACGGTGGCGGGCAAAAAACCGCCACCGGGTTCCCTCATTTTTCCGTGACCCACCGTCCGAAAAATGGATTTTGCCCGCCACGGAAGTTCGGGTTATCTAGTAGTGGCTCGCCGCCCTCCTCCACCCGTGATCTCGCAACACCACCACTCCAACCCCATCAACTCGCGCTTGCTCTCACCCTTTAACTTTTCATAATTTAAATGGTTGGTCAACTCAAATAATATTAGGAGTATAATAACTTATTCATCAGAATTAAGTACTTTAAGAACAACATACACTTATATACGTTGAAGAAGCATATATCTATCTATGAAGAAGCATCCAAACATGAAACTTATAACCTTGAAAAAAAAGTTATCAAATACTTCCCCATTCCAAATTATAAGTAGTCGTTCTGACTTCTTTGGCCTAAAAGTGTATTATTATGATAGCATGCATGCATGACCTAACTCTCAGCATGTCTTGCATAACATTTGCGTATATCAGCAAGTACGGTCTCCATGACACAAATTTTAGCACTACAATTTCTCCTATGTAGTCCCTTCGTCAAAAAAAAAAAAAAAATGTAATTCTCACTTCCAAGGACAACTCTGTATATTGAATAGTACAGCTGGGGTGGAATATATGTATCACCTTTAGAGAAACAAATATTTATACATACTATTTTCTAAAAATTTGATCAAACTCAACCAAGTTTGACTAGCTCAAAGCATGTATACATTATTTGATTTAGTGCTCCACTAGTAATTTAATTTGCGCCGCGGCGGCTGAGGTCATGGCGTGTCATAAATATGACAATTTAATATGGTATTTGTTCACACTCAGACCAACAATATAAATATGGCAACACGCCTAATATGGCGGTTCAATAACCTGTCTGGAATACAATACCTAGGTAATAAGTTTTGTCACCATCGAGGTACAGGCACACTAAGATAAGTCCGGTCATGATCGAGGTACGCCGATACTAATTTACAAACGACAGCATTTGGATCATCATAAGGAAATCATGGAAGGAAGCGGTCATGACGGTGGCATCCGCTATTGACGACAGGAGCAGCAGTTTTCAGCAACAACACCTGTTTGTGAACAGGTTAGTGTATTGTTAGTGATGCTGTAAAAGTGGCTGATCTAGTTGAATACCGTGTAAATAGATAGTGACATTATGTATCTCAGAAACTGAGATAGAGATGGATCTTACAGTCTGGAGCACTGGTGACTGCACAGTAGTCTCTACCACATGAACTGGAGAGGTAGCCTCTGAGGGTGAAAGCTGGAGCTGAGGAGCACTGGAGGTTGACACCATCTGCAGCGGCAGGAGCAGGGGCAACAGGAGCGTGCTGGCCATACAATGTGATGATAAATGAAACCTAGTAAACCTTGCGGTCGCGATAGAAGCTCTGTTGGGTCAGTGTCACAGCAGTCGTGAACTTCAGAGGAACTATCTTTGAAATATCTGCTGGATACATAATGGATGATGTGGCTGTCCTAAGAACTTGTTGCACTGGCTTGCCAATGATACAGCGGCTCCACCTCGTCAGTACCATCAAGAGCGATGAAAGAAATCTTGTAACTAATTTGCGAGAGAAACAAAATGGGTATATGTTAAGATAAATGACACTGCACTGCGAACAACACAATGTGCACTCTGGAACTAAACCGAGAAGGCTAGGTATAGAGTGCTGAACACATACTTGAATTTTAACGAAGTGTTGTCACAGTTGTCGCACTTGTAGCCAGCACCATCAGGAGCGCAGGACCTGCTGCACGTAGTGCATGAGGGGAACTACCAGGATGCTGATGGAACAAGGCGGTCAACAGTGACAGTGCAACGGTATCCATTGTCCTAAAAAGAACCAGAATTTTTTGCACAAAAAAAAAGAACCAGAATTAAACCATGTTGTCATGGATATGCAAGAAGTGTTTCTTTTATCGGTCTTACGGAGAAGTCATATGGATTTGTGCTGTTTAGCTGCTGCAGTGTCTTGTTCTCAAGTGGGCTGGACTGCGTGTGTGAGCAAGCTGATCGGCAGGAGCATCAGTAAACCTCATCTCAATACACTGGTCCCTGAAGCTAAAGTGGAAGAGGATGGTATAAAACAGAATTTAGTACATGTGTTAATCTGTATAAGACTATAATAAGCAGGAGAAAGATGAATAGTAGCATACCTATCAGAAAAGAGGCTCGCTTCAGGAATCGCAGGATTGAAGTACCAGCCAAGAAAAGCGGCATTTGCACTCAGATAGTAGTTATCTATAAAACATGAGCAAGGTCAATACAAAAGCCATAGAACAGACATGTAGAAAAGCCATTTAATGCACAGGGTAGATCCGGAAAACATGACAGAACATACACCGATAAGACTTCATGAGGCCGCCAACAAACATCACAATAATCGGGTTTGCCTCAAAGACGATTGTAAACAGCATCAATGTTGAAATCAGCAGCTATTCTGTCCCCCATAGAGTATCTTTAACCTTAGAGTAGCTACATGGAACAGGAAAGGATTCAGAGACCCCGCACAGATATAAGTGAAAAGTGATGCTATAGAGAAAATATAAGATCTGGAATGGAAAAACACCTTGTGTCCCTTAAGATAACATGCCTAGAAAGTGTAGGTGCAGCCTTGTTTGGCAGGCGAACCGTGTGAGTATCGAAAACCTCCACCAGCAGCCCAATAATGTCTATAGGATCATCTATGTTAATACATAATCACAGTACATGTCAAGGAAGGGTCCAAAAGTATATAGTATTACCAATGAATGTTCTCGTGTCACCAACACGTGATAAAAGCTCATGGATGGGCGTTATGTTGTATGCATACTTTGTAAAGCTAGGTAGATCTGTTCTTGCCTCGGACACTGCTGTGTGAAGTGTGAATTCAAACATAAAGGGACACTCAACAGGTCTGTAGGCGGACTTCGCGTTCGAAACTCTAAAACGCTTGATCACATAGATGTTTCCCTCCTGCAACATCGGACCTAGGAATCTCAAAGATACATGTTGTTTCCCCCGCAGCAAAGTAGCATCATAAAGTAAACATAGGGAGGAAGCACCCAAACATGTAGGCATAGGACAAGACCGAAGATACCTCTTCATCAAACACCGTGTCGACATGCTGAATGGCACCATCATCGGTTCCTCCACGGTACTCCCATTTTATTGCACACACACACATCCAAGGATGAAGAGCTGGCAGGAGATCAAAAGCCATGGAGGGTGCTGTTGAGCAATGTAAGAAAAACAAACAGAAATGTTAGTGTGAGAGTAAATTGGAACCTAAAACGAAAAAATAGGCAAGAAGAGTTTAGACATTTGCACCTCTAGGAAGGAGTTATCAAGACATAGAATAGAAACTATATATGTGTTTGAAACAAAATAATAGTGGAATCTTAAACAAAAGTAGTAGAGTAGAGATCTAGCCGTGAAGGAACTGTACAAAAATAGCCCACACAAAAACATGTACAAAGGTAAAATACAATTGCAAAGCATTCACCAAAAAGTTTCGCGCGACCGAGAACAAAATAGGGTAGCCATGGCACGCAAGCTATGAAGAGACGGGCCCCGAAGGCACCGCCGAAAGGATCTCGGGAAAAACAATATTCTGGGTTTCATCAACACACTTACCATCCGCATCTTCTATAAGAATCTTGAGGCCATTTTTGATGTAACTCTAGAAACTACAACATAGAGTCGACCGTGGTGAAAAAAAGGTGTCTTCAAGTAAAGACCAACACAAGAAAGGGTCCGACCTTGACTCTTATTAATTGTCATTGCATAACACACTCTAACGAGGAAATTGTCGCCTTTTTTAACTCAAATGGCAGTCTAGAAGTTTTTAAAGTAAGACAAATGCGCCGTATGAGTAACCGTCTCTCCGGATATATGTGTACTGTCATTATCATTGCTTCTATGAGCATGTCACCAAAATCGGTAACAAGCAAGCGCGCCCCATTGCATAACCCCCGAGTCCGGTCTAGATTTTCAAAGATCATTATTGGAATACCTTTCTTAAGTAACAAGCGTTATGCTAAGGGAAATTATTACCACCCAAAGAATTTAATAGCTCAACCGGATATAGAAGATCATAAGAAGCGTGTGCCTTTCAGCTCCGCTATACCTTATCGCAGCTTAAGTACTCTCTTTTCGTCACCGGGAACTAAAGAGACTATGTATGAGTTAACAGCGATCGGCAACCTCGTTAGTAGGGGTCAAAATAGCACGACTTTTTGAGATAGGTGGAGTCACAAAGATCTTGCGGCTAGCTCGATAAACAAAGACCGATAATCGCAGTAAATGTTATCCTCGAAGAAGGCATCAACGGGGGAGTTCTTTTTGGGATTTTTTTATCCATGTTGGCTCATTCTCACCTTCCCCGCGAATAAGCGCCAATCTTGCCATCTCCAATATCTAATACCCAATGTAAGCTAAACTTCGGAGACCTCTTTTTTTGTGTGTTTGTATCTAGATTTGGTTGATAGAGCCTCATGTTCTTTGTTAGAGATAGAACCTTAACATGTTTCCACGGTGGGGAGTTTGGAATGGCAAAGCGTTTATAACTGTGGTCTACGACCACCCTCAACGACGTGCAAGATCGGCGAAGATCACCACCCAAGACCACAATCTTACCGCCAAACAACAAATCACGATTAGTTTCTACCTCACATGACAAGACATCTCTAAAGCTTACGTCCATAGCTTCTAGCGCATGGCGATGTGTCATTAGAGCCTCATCCCAAAATGACCAACGATGTCGGTTCGATTAGTTCAGAGAGCTTTGAACCTCGTTTGACATCACATAGACAGGTTTCATGTAATTCACGGGGGTATTTTAAAGCGAGAATGAGCGGTTAAGCCCTGCAGTAACAAGATAGGGAAGCTACGCCGGAAGACAGTTTACGTTAGCACAACCTTTTTTTCCGGCGGGTAGCCAAGCAACTATAGCATTCCAAAGAAAAGTTTTTCCAGTTCCCCAAAACCTCAAACAAAGAAAAAGCCCGGCCTTTTTTCGAAAGCACGATTCTCGTGATTGTTTTAAAAGCGTAGAGCTGATCTTCGTTTAGCCGACCGATCATTATATCCGCTTCATGTATCGCTTGTTCACCCGATGCGTAAGTTTCCTCCTCAATAAGTCATTTACCGGATCTATAATAGGAAGCATCGGTCTTGTGCGGTAGGTTTCGATCTTTCATTGTAAGCGCCATTATCGAGGATGAGGCCTTCAATATCATCTAGTAGGTTGTCTCTAAGTTCATTATCGGCATTTCAGTTTTACCGCGGGCCTTTTCGAGCGTGTTTTGTATGTCATCGCCATCGGCCTCCATACCTTTTCAAAGAAAGCGTACTCATCATTGACCTCGCAAAAGAGGAGCATAGTAACAAACAACCTTCTAAGTTTTTGTGGGCCGTGGCCCAAGAAGCGGCCTCGTCAAAAGCATCGTACCATTCTCGATCATCACCAAGAAGGCCACGAGCACGGCAAAGCTAGCTTTGAGCGTAGGATATATGATCCCACCAAATGTTCTAAGATCTTCAAAGCTCGGAGCACCCTTAACAACAAGCAAAAGGCAACATTCTAAGGAAATACCTCTCGCCCGGCGGATGGATGTACATAGTATAGCCTACCAACCTTACCGTTATCTCGCCGTTTAGGCTCCCAAACGCCTAGAACCACCATCCCACTTCCATTGTGAAGGAAACTCACAATATGTGAGTTCTCTTGCAAAGAACGTGATCTTTGTTGGCGACAAACCCTTCGGGTTAACATAGTTCTACGAAAGAAATCCTTGTCACCGATATCGGTTATGTCCGTGTTCTCATCATACACAACACAATTGTCATCGGGGAGATGTAAAGTTAGCCTTTCAACCATTTGGATAGTGCCTATGAATATCAAATCCCAAAACCCGCCAACATGCATCTTGTTCGCATATGTATCTACAATCTAGGTACTCTTTGACCTCATTTATAGTCAGGTTCGGTTGTCATATGGTGTGGTCCGCGGCGGTTTTCATCCTCTCGTATGTAAACTTTACTTTGCAAATCGGGACCTTTTGTAACATATTTGAATAGGTATTTCACAAATATAGTTTTGTTGCACCACTCTACGTTTATATGAGCTTGGAATTTTTTTAGCAATTGAGTATTGTATGGGACAACCCAACGGCTATCCATTTTTGCGCCCTTTCTCGAACGTATCTACTATTGTCCGATCTTTTGTAGAGAGCAAAGCCACAATTATCAACATGTGTTTTCATTTTGGTATTCTTTTTGGGAAATTTCGGAGCATCGTTTTTTTTTTTTCATGCAAGGGCAGGTCTCAAAAGCTGGACCACACGGACCATGAACCATGTGTTCAGCAACAAGCGCATATGCCGAGGATCAATGGTGGGGTCAGAAATCTCGCGCTTATGAACTTGTCAATAAGCGGCTGGAGTTGGTCTCGAAGTATCTTGAGTAAGCCAAATGATGATGTGAGCATGGGGAAGACCACGCTTTTGGAACTCAACAAAGTGTGGAGTGCTACACAAAGAGGAGCATATAACCAAAAAAGAAATGAGAACAAGCATAGCAAAATGGACTAAAGAAGCCTAAAATGAAGAGGCAACTATACCTGCACAAACCGCCCGAAAACACTACCGCTTCTAATGTCGAAAAGAAGCTCCTCCGGTTTCATATGGTAAACACGGACCACCATATCCGATCGGTCGGTTGGTTTTGGCAAAGTTCGAAGCTATGGCTTGTTATTTCTCGCCATTTTGGATTACATGTGAACGTTATGAAGAAGTCCGGGGACCAAAAACTCTATAAATAGCGATAGCATCATTGGTAGTTTTGAATCATGTACCGCCTTCCACCAACATGGGAAGCGGAAGCACGTTCTTTGCCAACAAAGCATTTCCATCGGTCGCGGCCTCGCCCAATAGCATCCACTATACCTTGCATACTCTCAACGCGAAGTTTGACCGGTTATCGAGAATGTATCACAACCGTTTTCTCATCGATACTGAGACACGGGCATCAATTTTAGCTTGAGTGGACAAAGTACCATAGCATAGGAAAGGATTTGGTTGATCTTTTCTATAGTGGAAAGCATGGCAGAAATAGTCTTGCATAGTCACTTTGGTTCTCTTATTTTTTCCAATATCAGTTACGCCCTCATACGTTACAACAATCTGGAAACCACGCTCACCGTAGGGGAAAAGAAGAGGATACTGAAGGGCCATGTAGGCAGGGTGCAAAGAAGAAATACTCTGTAACTCGCCACTCCTAGCCTGGATGACTATATCTCAAAAAAAAAGTATCAAGCGTAAAATCTCCAACAACAAGCATAGCAAGTTCATCAACAGTGGGTAGATTATATTGCACCGCATCCCCCTCCCTAGCACCAACGATTCTAATTATGAACTCTTCATCGTCACTCCCAGCCAATCTATCCCGGGCCTGTCTAAAGCTCCTGACCAATGGATTGTGTTCATCAAGCATGGAAAGGAACTGCTGAACAATTTCTGGATCTAGAGGGTCTGAGGGTCTATCATCGCTATGCAAAGCACGCAGCCTATTCGCCACTTCATTAGCAGTATCGTATATGTATAGTTGAATGAATTTTGGCTGGTCACCGTCTGGAGGCACCAGGGATCCTATACGGTGGTGTACTTGACCGCATATCTTAAACACAGGAGGGCCATGCCCATCATTCATCAATCTATCTATAGCGGCTCCCATCGAGGTAAAAGCAAATAAGCAATTGTATTGACGTATCTGTTTTATGAACCGCTTGCACTTAGTATCACCATCAAATCTAACCAGGGATTTCAGCGCTTCAGGTCTGTCCTTATATGGAGGGATGGCCACCTTGCCGCCCTTACAACATTTATTATAGACGATCTTACCCTCTCGCACATTGGATTCAGACACCCGTTCCTGCAGCCAAAAGACTGCACGACAGTGCCTACACTGATAGACTGGTGCCCCGTAGTAGCTGCGATCAAGGTACGTGGCTAGACAACACACGGAATGCACAACAAAGAGGGAAACATAGGAAAGAAGAACAATAAGGACGACATGTGGTGCACAATAAAACTGTAAAAACGATCGAATACACAAAGCTAACCTTTAAGAGCCTCGACATATTACGGCGTGAAGCGCCCACGACCCTAATGGCCCACGGGGGAAGCAAGGGAGACCTAACAACATAGATGTAAGAGAGAAAGCCTCGCCAACAGTGGCCTGCATAGGCAGGATGTAAATAGTCAGCCCGGCAAACAAAAGAATCACTACCAACCCCGCTTTAACCATCTTTTTGTTGATAGTTTCGCTTATGCCGCACTCGAAAAGGAGAAAGTCTCGAGGTAAATAGTAGGCACCATCATCTACGCAATCGAACACATGAGAAAACAAAAGAGTGCGTGGCGGGCAAGCAAATTACACAGTAGGGAACCAAATATCGGGACGTACTTGGTCTCTTTGCGACTCGTAGAAGCTACGCAGGTGCCACAGGCATCACGGAAAGGGTCTATAATCGAAAAGAATGAATCTCGTGAGCAAGGTACTCAGCCCCGCAGGTAAATATAGATTGTGTCTTTCCAAATCGAACAGATCCACGAATCTGAGACCTAAGTCAAAAGTAAAAAGGGAAATAACAAAAAAGAAGAGACAAAATTGAACACGTCAAATAGATCCATCATCAACTACCGAGACTGTCTTTTCGTTAACGAAGCGAGCATTTGAGCCGCTGAACGCCGGCTAAACTCCATGAGCAAGAGGCAATAGAACACTCACCTAGGGAATGCCGCCGCACTCCACCTAACAGCGCCGGTCCATTGCCGCAAGACTAGCCCATTGGGCCAGCAGCCGGTCCGGGCCGGTCTGTTCACCCTTTCCGGCCTCGCAAACCAAAGGAAACCGATCCGTAAGCCGCTGGCCTTCTATCCCTCGAAATCGAAGGTTAAGAAGAACAACACAACGGGCGGAAAAGGGATCTCGCTTTCACTGCACTGAGGAGGAAAGAAGGCGAACAAACCAGGGAGGTCGGAAGCGGCCGCCCCTTTTTGTGCTCCACCCCGCCGTACGCCCGGCTCACAACTTTCACCTCGTGGCGAGCGAGGCAGCGCAAAGACGCCTCTAAGACGTGGACCTTCACTCCGCGCGTGGAGGACCGGAGGTATGTGGTGGCTACCTTTGACGGGAGGTGGCGGCGCTATTTTTGGACGGAGGTCGCTGCTGCAGGGCATGCGGGACGGGAAACCAAGAACCGAGGTGGCGCTTACTATTTTGACGGGAATGGGGAAGGAGGTAGGTCACGGCCTCGCACGCCCGGCCGATAGAACGCTTTCGCGCCCAATGAGTGGTCAGCGGCCACAGCGCAGCGCCCCTAGACGCAACTAATCTATCTGCACCCACAATTGATGGATTATGGCCCTCCACCCGGCGATCCAATCCCCGCTCGACAACGCCAAGGGCCGTGATCCACGCCACACGCCGCTGCAGTAACACCGGAAGCTTGTATCAGCACCAGATGACCACCAATTATGGCGCCACCTCCTGCTGACCCGGCGCTGACCTGGGAGCCACATGCGCCGCCGATGTGGAGGCGCTGGGAGCCGGTCTTGGCCTGGAGGTTGGGTACTTTATAATACATGGTCTGACATATTTGATGTGACACTAGCTTTTTGAAGTTTGAAGAATGAGAAGTAAACACAACCTTGATAAGGTTAAGATGCCGTGTAGGTTGAATCTCTTCTTGTTGTTGGTTAAAATCCGTTACTGGGTTTTTATCAAGAGAAGGAAAGGAATTACAAGCACACCAACGGTGTGTTGGAAACTCCTGTACGTTTTAGAATCTCAAACAGGAATCTGACCTCTCTTGGTCACCTGGATCACTCACCACGTCAGGATTTCTTATTTGCCATTACTGACACCCTCATCTAGGGAGGACAAGATCGAAAGCCTGTCACGAAACAGGAAATGCAAGGTGGGTGATTTGCTTCCATTGAAGCACCTGCTGTCGGGAAGCCAGTCTATTCTATTCATTAATTGCATGCTGTGAGATTCTTGCAAGGCAGGATCAGGAATACAGTAGGGGCAAAACCCCTCCTGTTTTTCCTCAAAAAAAAAAAAAAAAGGCAGGATCAGGATTGTCCGCTCTTCTTGGGACCCTGCGATCCTGAGATTTGTTGTTCTGTAATCTGCTTCTTCCTCCCCCTGTTCCATTGTGTTTCTGGGCAGGGAAATAAAATCTGAGGAGAAACTGAAAATTTCTGTAGTGGTTGCCTTGGCTCTGGCAAGGCAAGTTGGAAGAGTGGGACGCGTCGTTGAGCACTCAGCTGCAAATTCCCAAATTTCCTGGGCCTCGGCATCTTTCCAAGAACTGGGCCCGTTAAGAAGGACGCCGGCGGCGCTGTTGGAAAACCAGATCATCCATCGTTGGCCATTAAAAATCCATCGTTGGCCATGGCCATGGCATCGAAAACCCTCCTCCTGCTGTTCGCCGGAGCCGCCCGGTCAGCTGCGGCGGCCACATATCGCGTCGCCCGCTTGGCTGAGCGGAGGGCCCCTCTCTGAGTCCAGAGCCGGCGGTGGCGGCCACATCTGATGCTCCTCGGTTAAGCGGAGGTCGTTCCGCCGCCGCCGTACATACCCACGGCACGGCTGCACTTCCCACCGCCATGGACGCACCTAGCCCCCGAACCGGATCCTCAAAAGGTAAACATATCATGACTGTTTTGGGTGTTGAACCAGTGCATTGGACCTGCGAATTAAATTGCATTTTGTTTTTTGCTTAAACATATCATAGATTTGTCCAAGCCAGGTGCAGGTAGGGTGGAGTTTGTGCCAAAGGAGGAGGACCTTGAGTCAGATGAATCCCTGTGGGACCTGTATGAGCGCTGGTGTAAGTTTTTAACCAGAAGCGAGAACCTGATGAGATGGCTCGCCGGTTCAACAAGTTCAAGAAGAGGGTGCTGGATATCCACCGTATGAACAATGCCGATAATCAATCACGCAAGGTGGGATTAACCCCGTTCTCTGATGGAAAGCTAGCGGAGCTACGTGCCAATCGTGGTGGGAGTGGTTTGGAGCGTGCAAAGAAGTATCCACATTCATTCTGTCTTCTTCACAGAGGTGATGACAAGTGTCTCACGCAAGTCTTCGCTGATTTTGATGTGGTTAGCGGGAAACTTTTTGTCTTGGTTCCTTTGGAGAAAGGGAAAGGCATATGTGAAAAGAAGGAAATCTGTGCTGAGTTTGAAGTTGTTTCTGGCAGTTTGTTTGTAGATCTACCTGATGAGGGGCCTGACCTGCAAGTCCTCAAGGGGCTGCTAGTCCCAACTACAGAGATGTTCATGCGCTTCTACCCTCCACGCCTCGACTGAATACCGACCTGTTAGTCTCTCTACTAAGGAATGCGAATGTTAGATTGGGTTCCTTTTGCCCAAGAATGCATATGTATATGTAGTTGTGCTTTTGCAAGGCATGCATCTATGTAATAAATCATCATGCTTCTGTGTAAGTTATGCATATGCAAACTATATTATATACTCTGTTTAAGATATTAAGTTTGCCAAAGGGAGTTATAATACTTTCCAGATTCACCTGGTGTAAGTAGTCGCGCCGCGCCCCCACGCCGCCGCCTCCTCCCGGACTCCACCCCGACGCCACCTCGGCCTCCTCGGCGTCGGCAGCTTGAGTCCTCCCCGCCGCGTGGAGGCGCCCACGCTCTTCTACATGCCCCACTGCGAGGCCGTCCCTCTACGACGCGCTCCTCGCCGCCAACCAGGTCTCCCCGCGCGCGCAGCTGCGCCGCGTCTCCGTGCTCGGCGACAGCTTCCGCACGATACAAGCTGCAGGCCGAGGAGAGCCGCCCGGGCCGCGCATGTCCTCGCCGCAGAGCGGTCTGCGTGCGAGAAGCGGGTCGGCGAGACGGGGGATCTGGATGAAGACGACTGGTTCGCCCGCGCGTTCAATTAGACGAGCTGGCATTTCTTCGAGGTGCACGGCGAAGTCGATCTGGCCACCGCCATTGCTGCAGGAAGAAGATAAGTTCCAAAGCTTTTTGATTCCGATAAGTTCCAAAGCTCTGTTCATTGCGCAGTTGCCATCTTGTAGTTGTATATATGTTATGTGTTGTTTGATTGGATGCAATGTAGATCAAGATTCAAAATTTATAATTTTTATATTATCCACACTATATGGTTCTCTAGGGGATGCAAACTTGCAAGGAGCACGTTGATGCCAACTAGGCACACTTGGCTGTTGCTCTGATGAAGTTACTTACTGAAGAGCTTGAACCGTGTTGTGTGTATTATTCGCGCCAGGGATTGAGTTGGGTACTTGGATCAGTAGACTAAAGGGTACCATCAGTTCATGCCAGACAAGTTTCTATCAATGAGATCCAAAATTTATTGTGGACGACAATGTCGACTTGCCCGCCTCCATTGCATTTGCATTGCTACAAGATGGAGATAAGTCCCAAAGGTTTGTTCATTGTGCAGTTGCGATCTTGTAGATGTATATGTTGTGTGTTGCTTGATTGGATGCAATGTGGATCAAGCTTCAAAATTCGAAAATTCCCATGCTATACTATAAGACATGTACTATGTGGGGTGCAGAGTTGCATAGCAGCTATCATTTTTTCAAGGGTCATGTCGAAGATGCCAGTTGCCAACTTCTTTCTTTGCCAACTTCGGTGATGTGGTCACAATGAACTTCTGTATCCTGTAACAGAATGCTGGAATCCATTATCTAAAAATGGTTTATTTGGTTTCTTTAAAAAGAACAATGATTTATTCAGGATAGGAAGGATATTGACTCTTGGAACTTGAAAGCATTTTTTGTTGAATTGATTGCCTGGGCATTACATGCACTACACAGGAACACCAAATTGGTAACCTGATGTAGAAACAGGCAGCTTCATTGGAACCTGATGTAGAAACTGACAGTAAGCTCATTGAGCCATTCTGTGTGTGTGTGTGTGCGTGTTTGGCTGAATTGGCATCTTCTCTCTCTTTAAACGTGCAGCCAATATTCGGCACAGCTACCTCTGACGGTGGGCTGCGTGTTACAACTTAAGCGTCATTGGCAGAGCTAGAAAACACCAGGGCTACATGAGAAGGTAATTTTTTTTGACTGTAATCTTTGTTGGTTCTATTTTGACTCCTCTCTCTAATAGAGTCCTTATTTCACTATAAAACTGTGTTCACTGATATGTGTCTATGCCATGCTATAATGCTACTATATCAATGCAATTCATGCGCAAAATAGAAACAAAAACTGACAACTTCCACACTTGCTTGCCTGAGGTCCACCCAGACGAACCTTATCCAAAACTACAATATGCTGTCTATCTGCATCAGTACAAATGTTGCTAGAGCTGCAAACTAACAAAGCCATGTTTGCAGAGTTTCAGAACACTCTTTGTTCATAAAACTTGAATACGTACAATATAGTTTGGCAGTATTATATAATGTTCTGACAAATTAAACGACAGTCATCTAACCATGTATAAGAAGATAATTCAGAATCAGAAACATGGTGCGTAGCTGTTCATCATATGGAGTATATCATTACAGCATCTACGCCCACCAACTTGGTTGACTGAATTTATCAAGTCATTTGGTACGATGGATCCTCCAAAATGCAGGCAGGGAGAATATGATTATCAAGGACCAAAACCTGTGGAAAATTCCTGCAAATATTAGGAAGATCGGAGCCGCGCGAAGTCCCAGTCTGATCCGGATGGTATTTGCCAACGCAATCGCCTGACGAATTTCGAAGTTTTGCAGCAGCAGTCCTACACCAACGATGGCGCACACAGCTATTGCGGTTTTGTGAGCAACGGGGGCCATCTCCAGGTACACGGCTAAGGCGAAGGCAACAGCCAAGCTTCTCACTGAGCTCTGCATCAGGTCATTGGATCCGTCGGAATACCTCGCGCGGATTGAGTAGTCAACCGACGGGAAGCCGGCGTAGATCAGCCCGCTGGTGGCAAGCAAGGAGCAGATGAAGGCCAAGGCGACGGCGACGACGAAAGCGTTGAAAAGATAGCTTCCGGCGAGGTTGGGAGCTCCGTCAGCTCGGTAGCCTCGGGGAGAGTGAAAGCTGCTGCAAATGTCACGGTCGCAACGAGCACGGAGACGATGCCCAGGATTTGCGTAGCGTTTGTTAGTTTCCCCGATTCTTGATCTTCGTCTATTTTCCGGGTATCCTTTTCAAGCAGGTGGTCCATCCGACAGTCACTCCCAGGAGCTTCGGCAATCTCCAACGCGCGGAGTATAAAATAACGTGGATTCTGTAAGGCCAACCAGTTTAGGGTAGTCAGAGCGCATGAAAACATGTATATTTATGTATATATAGCTCTGCCATACACAGTACCATATAACACTTCATACTTTTTGGTACAAAACACTCGATACTTTGACCATCCATTTCGAAAAATCCTTATATTTTTACAATCAATATGAATGGTATATTAATGTATTCTTCATAATGAATCTAAAAGTATAAATCTTATGTTATGATCTATATTTTTTTTTCAGAAAAAAAAAAAAATATTAAGGATAAGGATCTTGAGAAATGGGGGTCTGACACGTATATTTTAAGAGTAGATTATTAAGAACTCTTGGAGATGGTCTTCTTTATTCCTTCCATTACTTTTTAAAGAATTGTACAACTTTATGTTTTTAGGAGTAAAATTTAGGATACTTTTTGGAGGTGCTCCAAACTCAGCCATTGGATAAAAATCCCAAGGGCATCTTGAATAGTTGGAGTTATCTATTTTTTAAATAATTAGGCATCTCACACTTTGAGAAGTCAATAAATGTTAAATGATATTGTATATGTGCATTCCTTTACAGGGATGATTCATGTAATTGTGCATATGCATGTATATAAGCCTATGCGTTATTAAAAAAAAAAGTCTTTTTTGAAGCGAGAAATAAAAAGAATAATTCTCACCTCACTGTAGTAGAAGAGTCCTCGTCCCGGTATTTTGAACCATGCGAGCTCGATGGCCGTTAGCCCGTCCTTGTTGGATAAATCCAGCCGTACTCGGCGGTTCCGGAAGAGAAGGTCGAAGATCTGCTGGTCTCCAGCCTCCACGGCGAGGTGGAGAGCAGTGTTCCCGTCCTCGTCCTGCATGTTTAGAACCGGCGCGAGCTTGGGATCCTTGGAAGCAAACGCAACAACGCTGGAGATATTCTCCTCCACGGCGACGTGGAGGAAAGTTCTTCCTCGGCCGTCACGCAGGGTGGCGCCGCCAGGGAAGCTCTCGAGCATGACGACGACAGGCTTCAGGCGGCCACTGTAGGCAGCCACATGGATAGGGTATGACCCCTTGTCGTCCGGCTGGCACAGTGCAGATTTGTTAGCTTCTATGAGCCATTTGGTTGAACCTTCCCTTGTCAGGTAACGGAGAAACCAAAAGGGGTAGCCTAGGTGATCCATGATACAATCCACAAACCAAAGATAAGCTGAAGATTTCTCTGACCAATCGTCCTCCGATGACGACGCCAAGTGAAGAGGTGTGCTGCCGTGTTTGTCACCTTGCCGAGTGAGGTCCATGATTGGCCAGCTCCTGCAGCGGCACCGTTCCAATAGACGCTGTAGCTCTGCAGTTGTCATGCGCGAACGCGCCCTTGTCATTTATCATGCATATACGCAACCAGAGTTCGCGAGAGCTCGATAAAAAAAAAGATCAACAGAGGCTTGTCTTGTTCCGGCTTGTTTCGGTTTATTTCGGCTTATTCCCTCTCACAAAATACTATGCATTCAGCTGAATTCAGCTGACTTTTCTACCATGTAGGGAAAAAAATGATGACGTGGATTCTAAGAGGCCAGCAGAGTTTTGGCATTGTTCGAGGTGCCTGGTGTCTTTAGATGACCATTTTGCCCTGCTGTGCGACCCGTTTGTCAGCACTCTCTCTTCCTCTAAATTCAAATTCAAATCATTTTGGGATATGGATGAGATCATTTTGGGCTGTTGTTTAAGCCGCGAGGTCTGGCACATTTGGCTCACCAAGCTTCATATGCAGGATCAGATAACCTCCATCGAAGAAGATGCTATGCACTGGTGGCTCAAATGCATAAAGAGGCTACACAAGGAGATTCGCCGGGGTTTCGACTCATTGTTCTTCCTGTTAGCACAGTTGTGTAGAGCTACTTCAGCTGGTGTCTAGATGCTTTTTTTTTTAATAATCCTCTCGTTCTTGCTCGCTAGGTGTTAGTTGGCATGTTTCCTTTGGGTAACCAGGGTGTTACTGCGGTTGCTTATGTTTTTGTTGTTAAAAATCTGGTTAATGAAAAACACTCCTGTTATGGGCGTGGTCTAAAAAAAGAAAAAAAATCTTCTCCAATAAACCTTGGGCAAAGGCACACCCGAGATAATATGATTCGCGTCTTCATTGTGGTCATGATATGATAGATTAGATTTGAAACAAATTACCGCAAACCCCCTATATTTTACTCTCACACAAATAGCTAGATGATCCATCCGCCATCCTCTTTTGTCACTGGAGCCTACCACCTAATAATCACATAGTGCCACACCGTTGTCATGGAAATCTAAAGCAATGGACGGCACAGCGTTGCTGCAGGGAATATGGACCAAGATTATGGTCCCATTTGGTAGCGCTCCCGGCGGAGCAGAGCTCCATAAGCAGTTTTGCGTCTCCAATAATGTCAGCCAGTGGCTAATCTACACTATCTTATCGGGGTCTGCCGATCCCAACGATTTTTGTTAATTCTCTATAGATTAAGGCTTTAATTAGTTCATGACCCTAAGAAAACACAGTACCCATTTCATTTTTAGCGGTGGGCGCTTTTCATTTTTGGTGGCGGGCGCAGGTGCCCGTCTCCAACAAGAGGTCACGGTTAATCGAGCTTTTGTCGGTGGCGGGCCACGCTTAATGGAACAACCGCGGGCGGGCACATAAGAAAGCCCGTCACGGCACACCAGTGGAAAAAAAAAAAAAGAATAAAAGCCCGCACGGGCTCGGATCCGGGGCCACGATGGACTGGATCCCGCCGCCGCTGGGGCCGCCACGCCAGGCATACGCCGCCGGGAGCTAATCCGCGCCGCCGCTGAAGCCGGGCCACCCCTCGTGGATTCGCGCTTGGCGCTAGCCGGGGCGCGAGGATCCGCCGCCGCCGCGAAGCCGGGCCACTCGCTGCGGATTCGCGCCGGGCTGGAGCGGGGCGCGGATCCGCCGCCCAGGATCCCGGGACCACCCCGGGCTGTGGATCTACGCCGGGCGCCGGTGGGGGCGCTGGGATCCGCCCGCCGCGAGCCGGGCTACCCTTGTCGTGGATTCGCTGGCGCGAGCCGGGGCGCGAGATCCGCCGCCGCCGCGGCTGGGGCGCCGTTCCACCTCCACTCGACGACGACGCCCGGTACGGATCCAGCGCGCGCGCCGTCGCGTGTGGATCTGCCGGCTCTCCTCCTCCCGGCCGGATCCGGAGGGTTACCGCCGCCATAGAAGGAGCCGAGGGAGAGGGAGCGCCGCCGGAGGGAGAGGGTCGCACCGGCACGCAGAGGGGGAGAGGTGAGTGCGAGGTCGGGTGAGGATGTGTGAATGAGTGCCCAAAAACCCTAACTGTTGCTTATATACATGTAACGACGTTAACGGGCCTTCTGGGCCTCAAACAGCGCCTTGGGCCTAGGCATGTTTAGTGGCGGGCTTTATAGGACGCCCGCCACGGTTAATTAATTTTTCGTGGCGGGCACGTTATAATGCCCACCACGGAAAATATATATTAACTGTGGTGGGCGTTTTTAACATGCCCGTCACGCAAAATCTATTTTCCGTGACGGGCAAAAAATGCCCGCCACGGAAAATAAAGTTGGACGTGGCGGTCATATTAACCGTGACGGGCAAATAATGTGCCCGCCACGGAAAATATTTTGGAGCATCACGCAAAATCATTTCGTTAGTAGTGAAACATGACATTGCACTAGCTTTCTCTAATGATGACCCCCAATAACTCTATTTTCTAAATTCGCCACTGATGTCAGCATCCCTCGTCCTGGAGACCCAGAAGACTGGCCCAGGCCTCGGCGCAGCATCACAGCAAGACACGGCCTGTGCTAAGATATCTGCCTCAGATTTGGAATGTAATCTGTGCGTGAGTGAGTCTCGTGGGTGAATGTACATGTAACGCCTGAGAGCTGAGAGGGAAAACTACTTTGAACTCATATATGCAAACTATTGTCGCCGAGCGCATAGCCGGTCGACCTCCATACTCCTGCCCCTTCTCCAACTCCTCTGCAGCGCCGTCGTGCTACCCGCACTTGACAGCCGCCTGGACGTGCGGCGGCAGCACGACGAGGCAAAAGCGCACGACCGCCTGAGCATCGGAGACGCGGGGGCACACGGCCGTGTCAGCAACCTGGAAGACACGGGAAGATCGGCTGAAGCTGCTGCGCCAACATCTGACCAGGCTGCATCTTCAGCCCATGGGCCAAGGCGAAGCACTCGTTCCCGGAGGCCCAATGCGCAGGTCCATGGCCCGGAGTGGGAGTAATTCCCCATCGTCTCCGTCGGCGACGTATATGAAGCCAGGAACAGAGGGAGGGATTATCACGAATTTGAATCATAACATTGTAGCTCTCGTACTTGTACTCGTTAATGTTCATCTGCTACTCTACCTAAATTCTGTGCTATCCTATCTCCAATTCCCTTCCTGCTTACATCTGGTACCAGCTCTTCTCGATCCATCACCGATTCGGGCCGTCACGGATTCGGTGCTGGCGAATTTTTCCCCCCACCACCACCACCGCCGCCACCACCACATCCCCACTACACCCGTTTTCGCCCGCAGCAGAGGTGCCATGAGTGCTGAGTCCAAGTTGCTCATGGAGGAGATGCAGCGTCTCTTCAAGGAGCAGCAAGATCCAGATCGACGCCCGCTTCACCGAGACGGATCGCAGTTGGAGGAGCGCCGCCGCCCGACGGAAGCAGCCGGAGACGCGCCGCCGCTTCCTTCGAGGCCACCATCGACCAGCAGCTGACCGACTTCGACGACGCAACCTTCTCCAAGCGCCGACGACGCTGGAGACACGTCAACAGCCAAGATCGACGACCGATTCGCCACCATCGACGCCATTTGGCCGACAAACGCTTCAACAACATCGACACCCACTTCACCGCTGGCTCATCGACGATGTGGACCTCAACGCGGAGCGCCGTCACCGACCGTAGCTTCGGGTTGGCCCAAGTCATCGCCGACGCCCAGATCTCGCGCCATGATACCAGCCGCCTCGCTCCTTCGTGTCACAGGCGAGTCGCAGAGGGCGTCAGAACTGAGGGCGCCATTGACGACCTGAAGCTGAAGGTGGGCAAATCCTCGACAAGTATTGGGATCGATCGCTCCTCGAAAGCGCCTTCAAGGCCGACGGGTGTGATCTCTCACCACCTTCAGCAAGTTGAGCAAGCCGCCGCCCATCTCTCGCGGAACCATCGGGCCGCTCGCCCGTCTGGCACCAGCGGCCGAAATGACTACCGCAGTGAATGGGGTTGGGGATCCCAGATCTCAACCCATTCCCGGCAGATGGTACGCTTTCCCCGATCCACCAGCCCCAATCCATCTTCTATGGCGATGCTTATGCCTCATCATGTTCATACTCCTCTCATTCGATCCCGGTCGATTTGGGCAAACTACCTAAACAAAACTTTCCCATCTATGAGGGTGAAACCACTAGGTTGTGGGTCTCGCAAAGAGGATTATTTTGCCATGTATCATGTTCCAGTTCACCATTGGGTTCAGATCGCGCATGAACTTTAGAGGAGGAGCCGCTCGCTGGATTGAGTCCATACCTCGCCCCGACCGCATCCCATGGCCCGATTTTGCACCCGCCACATGCGCGATTCAGTCGTGATCAGCGAGACAAGCTGGTCCGACAACTCTTCCACATTCACCAAACTTCCACGGTCACGTATCATGTCGATCGTTTTCCCGCATTATTTGACCAAACTTAAGGCCTATAACCCGCACCCGATATGCATTTCTTCGTTGCTCGTTTCCTCGATGGTTTACGCCCGATATTCGTATGATGGTTGCTATGCATTCCCCAACTACACTCGACATCGCGTGATTGATATATCTCCCGATACTGAGGAGGAGATGGCCTTGGCGATGCCCAAGCCGGGACGGTACCAAACCCGCCTTCAAGCCTCGCGGCCAAGATGGGTTTCCAAAGCAATATCAAGCTCCCTGTCATTGATAAGACCGGGGTTCCACACCCGGGCCGCGCTTTGAAGACAAGGTCATGTCTCTACGTCAGTATCGCCGTGCTCGTGGCTTATGTGAAGTTTGTGCTGAAAAGTGGACCCGAGGTCACAAATGTGCTACCAGTATTCCACTCCAAGCAATGCAGGAAGTACTGGATATGTTCCGCATCACAACCGAAGTCGAAGATGCCGTCAAGACACCGAACAAGTAATGATGGCACTTTCTCATGATGCTAAAGTGGGGCTAGTGGCCACAAGACTATTCGGTTCCATGGATTTGTTCAGACATTCTGTTCGTTGTCGCTACTTGACTCGTGCAGTTCTTCTTCTTTTATCTCAGCTGAGCTTGCCGACAAGTTGACCCATCTGTCCAGGACTCCAATCAAGGCTACAGTTAAGGTAGCAAATGACCAACTCATGCACTGTACTGCTGCTATTTCCTCCTGCCCTTTCACTGTTTCTGGTCATCAATTTCATCATGATCTGAAAAATACCGTCTATGGGGTCTTATGATGTGATTCTCGGGCATGGACTGGTTAGAATTGTATAATCCTATGCTAGTTCATTGGGGTGCTAAGTGGTTATCAATTCCGGTGGAAGGCCAGATATCATGTTGCAAGGTATTACTCGCATTCGTATGCGAGATGGTGTTCCAAATTTGCTTGCGGTGGAGTTGCAACCTCTATCCGAATTGTCCGAACAGCTAACACCTGATATCAAAGGCATTGTTGAGTTATTTCCCCACGTCTTTGCCGTACCAAATGCCTTGCCTCCCGCAAGGTCATGTGATCACAGTATTCCATTGGTTCCTCGGCGCTACTCCAGTGAATATCGAGCATTACGTGATATCCCCAAAACCGAAAGATGAGATTGAAGCTCAAGTTCAGCTAATGCTTCAAAGAAGGGTTTATCCAAAGACAAGTACATCCGCTTTCTCCTCACCTGTGTTATTAGTTCGCAAGAAGGATGGATCCTGGTTTTTATTGTAGATTATAGGCATCTTAATGCCCTCACAGTCAAATCTACTTACCCTATACCTGTGTTTGACCAACTGGTGGATGAATTGGGCACAAAGATCTTGGTTCACTATTCTTGACTTGTATCTTTCGGATACCACCAGATCAGGCTCAAAGCTGGTGAAGAATTTAAAACAGCTTTTCTACCCATGCTGGACATTATGAGTTTACTGTGGTTCCATTTGGACTGTGTGGAGCTCCTGTGCACCTTTCAAGGAGCCATGAATACTACATTAGCTCCCGCCCGAGGAAGTTTGCCATTGTATTCTTTGATGACATTCTTATTTACAGTTCTTCCTATGAGGAGCATTTGTTACACATACAGCAAGTTCTATCCTTATTGGCTAAGGATCATTGGGTAGTCAAGTTGAAGAAGTGCAGTTTTTGCTAAACAGATACAATATTTGGGACACATATTATTTGGGGAATCCACACCGATCCCGCCAAGGTGTGGCCATTCTACACTGGCCAATTCTGGCAACACTAAAGAGCCGAGGGGTTCTTGGGTTTATTATCAGATACTATAGAAAATTTGTGAGGAATTTTGCTATTATAGCCGGACCACTCACGCCCCATGAAGAAGCATGTGTTGTTTGTGCGGACTCGAGCATCGATCGCTTTTGATACACTCAAGCAAGCTCTTTGTTCCTTTTTGTGTTAGAATTCTCGACTTCACAAAGACCTTTGCAATGAAACCGATGCTTTTTTGTCGGTCGGTGTAGGAGCAAGTGATGCTTTCGAATGGCCACCCACTAGCCTATGTCGATAAGCCATTGGGTATCAAAAATCAAGGTTTATCAACCTATGAAAAAGAGTATTTGGCCATCCTCATTGCGGTTGATCAATGGAGGTCATATATGCGCTGGTCGAGTTTGTGATCTATACCGATCGAAGGCTGGGGTACACTTGAATGATCAAAGATTGCATACTATATGGCAGCAAAAAGTATTCACCAAGCTTCGGTTTTACACTACAGGTGATCTATAAGAAGGGTATTGATAATAGTGCGACAGATTCTCTATCCAGAGATCACATGCGACATCGGTTAGTTCGCTATTTCAGCCGCCACTCCGACCGTGTCAAGACATTCTCGATTGGATATCCAGCGGGATCCTCAGCACTTCGCTTGCTTACCCAATTGATGGTCAACCCAATGCTCATCCAGCTTTCTCAAGGATCAAGCCATTTATTCAAAGATACAAGGCAAGGCTATGGATTGGAACCAACCTAACCCCTACAAGGCGAAGTTGCTACATAACTTGCATAGCTCTCCAGCAGGGAGGTCACTCGCATTCCGGGCTACACTAAACGTGTTCAGCCTTGTTTGCACCGGGCCCGGGCCTCAAGAAGCGTGTGATGAATATGTCAAGAGTTGTGCTACTTGTCGCAAAGCTAAACCTGAACGAAGTTAAGTATCCCGCTTGTTACAACCATCGGAGGTTCCATCATCGCATGGGCGGATAATATCTCTTGACTTTGTGGAGGGTCTCCCTACATCACGGTGGTTATGATTGCATTCTCGTAGTGGTTGATTTGTTTTCAAAGTATGGGCATTTCATTGCATTGAGGCATCCCTATGCTCTTTGTTTCAATTATAAGATTTTCATGCAAAACATATATAAACTACATGGTATGCCGGTGATGATTTCAGATCGAGATAGAATCTTCACTTGCAATCTGTGGGATGAATTGTTTACACTATCCGGGGTGTCGATCTCGGGGGCGAGTTCAGCTTACCACCCACAAAGTGATGGCTAAACCGAAAGGGTCAACCAATGCATGGAGCGGTTCGCCGATGCTTTGCTAATGTCGTCCTAAAAATGGTATGACTATCTTTACTTGGCTGAGTTTTGTATAATACCAGTTGGCATTCTTCATCGGATTGTTCACCATTCATGGCACTCTATGGCCAACCACCACGCCGGGTTGGGTCTTACACCTGTAATGGCTACCTGTTTCGTGGATTCACTTGCTGAATGGTTGGAACACAAAGCTCTTATGCAGTCTTTGATCCAGCAGCAACTTGCTCGAGCTAAGTCCAGGATGAAAGCTCAAGCTGACAAGCACCGAACTGAAAGAACATTTGCCGTTGGCACTTGGGTATATCTTAAACGCAACCGTATGTTCAGAGTTCAGTAGCTACCGAGCAAATCGAAGGCGGCTTATCGCTTCTTTGGCCCCTACAAAATTCTGGAAACCATTGGGTCCGTGGCCTACAAGTTGGAACTTCCAGCATCATCGGCAATCCATCCGGTTTTCATGTTTCCCAACTGAAGTTGGCTGTTCCGGTTACTCATCAGGTGCAACCTCTTCCTGACAACCTTGATGCTTACAGTTTCCAGTTCAGGTACTCCAACGGCGTGTGGGCGAAGGGTGGTACTGATGTTCGTCTCCAAGGGCTAATCAAGTGGGTCCGGGCTTCCAGTCTCCATGGCTACAGGGGAAGATTTGGAAGCGCCGTCAACGCTCCGTTGGCACCTGCTTGAGGGGGCAAGCAGGCCCTTATCGAAGGGGGGATGTCGACGGCAACCTGGAAGACACGGAAGATCGGGCTGAAGCTGCTGCGCCAACATCTGACCAGGCTGCATCTTCAGCCCATGGGCCAAGGCGAAGCACTCGTTCCCGGAGGCCCAATGCGCAGGTCCATGGCCCGGAGTGGGAGTAATTCCCCATCGTCTCCGTCGGCGACGTATATGAAGCCAGGAACAGAGAGGGGAGGGGATTATCACGAATTTGAATCATAACATTGTAGCTCTCGTACTTGTACTCGTTAATGTTCATCTGCTACTCTACCTAAATTCTGTGCTATCCTATCTCCAATTCCCCTTCCTGCTTACAGGCCGTCGGAGTGCCGGGGTGCTTGGCTGCCAGGGTACCCACTGTCGTTGTCGTTGAGCAGTGGTGGGGCTTGAGCCTTGAGGGCAGAGGAAGCCCCCGGTCCGCATGAATAAGAAAGCAGGGAAGGGAAGAGGGAAAAAGAGTTATTTTATCGAATGTGTTTCGCCAAAAACATCTTTTTTTATTTCACTAGTGAAGCTGCTTGTGGTGGCGAAGTCGAAAAATTACAACCCAACACTATTAAAGTAGAAGTAGACCATACGAGGGAACCATGTATATTCCATTGTGGTTTCAATCGCTAGGACTGATATGT